>JADGIP010000495.1:0-16384 GCA_016618355.2 Astraeus odoratus | reverse complement strand
CGCATTTTTAATCAACTCCGTCAATGTTTAGATCGCGGGTAGCATTGGCACGGGTTTGTTTTACGGACTCGGCCAGATTCTCGCGTTATGTGGTCCGTTGGGCGCGCTTCTGGTTTACTTGCACGTCTCAACCGTCATATATTCGTAAGTGTCGGGGCCACGTGCGGCATGAATGAGTTGTGCTGAGTCTTCCCTTCAGAACCATTATGTCAATCGGAGAGATGACTGCATATGCCCCCATATCTGGATCGCTTCTTCACTTTGGTATGTAGATCCCTGTTTTTCACCCGAGGTACGATGAAATATTCACTCACGGGATGCATGGTACACAGCTGCGAGGTGGCTCGATCCTGCTGCAGGATTTGCAGTACGTCCAACTTTATCATTTCATATATTACCTCCCTTATCACATTTTCCCAGCTCGGATGGGTGTGTATCATATTCTTTCTAGCCTCCCTCCGCTCATTATCATGTCATTACCCAGAATTATTACTATGTACGTTGGATTTTCCCTGGCTGTACTTGCCTTGAACGTGCTGATAATCCTGCAAAGTACGTCGCGATCGTTATCCCCTTGGAGATAACCGCCATAACCGCTCTGGTAACTACTTGGGACGTCGATGTAAGTTCGTCCTCTCTGAATTACTCTTCATACGACGTGCCTATGCGACATATGATATGTGTAGCCGAATCACACAGCAATCTACATTGGCGTGGTCATTGTAGGTCTCTTCGTCATCAATCTTTTTGGTGTCAGGCAAGTCCAGTCGATCATAATTCTGATTCATGGCAAGCTGATATGTTCATGTGGATTAGATGGTTTGGTCATTGTAGGTAACCAACTGACGTGCCATAACCTACTCATGCTCATCTAGCCGAAATTGTCTTTGCGACACTGAAAAGTGAGCTACTTTTCAGTTCAAGCGTAATGTAGTTGTAACATCGTTCCCGTGTAGTTATGCTGGTATTAAGCCTGGTGTGTATATGACTTCTTTCTCTCCTCTTTTCAGCTAAGAAGTCGAACCACAGATTATAGGCGGACTTGTCATCAGTCTAGGAGGCGGACCTAATCACGACAGGTAGGCGTGCACAGTGCTGGTGGGTCCTCCCGTTAACCTTCTATTGCAGGATTGGTTTTCGGGTGAGATGTAACGAGGTCAAGCGTTGCATTATCCTTTAACTGCTGTTCCAGTACTGGAAGGATCCTGGGCCAATGGTTTCCAGTAAAGCTGTTGTCACATGGTAGTGCAGATGATTGCTGACGTGTCTCTCTCAGCGCTCGAACCTGGTGCCACGGGACGCTTCCTTGGACTACTCGTGGCTATTGTCCCCGCTGCGTTCTCTGTGAGCGGTTTCGAGCTTATTGCCATGTAAGCGCACAGTGCAGCAATCATTCATAAGGAGCTCGCATGACGCTCTTGTCCCTCTGCAGTTCTGCAGCCGAGTCTGTACAGCCTCGCACGAACATTATTCGGGCGATGAAATACGTCATCTTTCGTCTTATTTTCTTCTATGTGGGTGTCGTTTTCACGGCCGTGGGTTCCGATGGTCATTGTTCTGTTAGATTTGCTCAGTCATCATCGTGGGCATGCTCGTCCCATCCAACTATCCATATTTATCCGAGTGGGCATGTTATCCGATGCGTGTTCGCTAGATATTCACACACGTTAATAGGCAATCTCCTTTCGTAATAGCCTTCCAAACGGCAGGCGTCAAAGGTAATTTTACGAGCCAGGACCCCTAATTCATTTCCTCATCCACGTTCTTTTTTTTGAATTTATCTAGCTTTACCGTCCATCATTAACGCGATTGTCATTGCAAGTGCATTCTCATCTGCCAATACCTGTTTATTCTCTGCCTCTCGTATCCTTTATGGTCTAGCGGTACAGAACCAGGCACCAGAGGTCTTCGCGAAATGTACCGACAGTGGTGTGCCGTGGGTCGCCCTCATGACCAGTGTGGGTCTTCTTTATCAAATTACGCCCTCACACATTCTAACCTTACAACATCTAAGGGTTTGTTCCCGCTCTTGGCATTCATGAGCGTTTCAGCAAATTCCACAACTGTTTTCAAGTAAGGTCTTTTTCGACTTCCTCGGGTGAATTTTGGTATTGATATATGTTTTAGCTGGTTCGTTCATCTAAGTATGTGTCGTCTTCGCTCTGGATATGTATGAGGCCCTCATAATCTCTATCAGCCACTGTGTGTGGACTGATTGGGTATGTTGTTGCTTTGGTATCTCTCACAAGTGGGATTGAAGTTTCTGACCATCCGTTGCAGATGGACAACCATCAATGTGACCTACCTGCGCTATTGTACGTCCGAGCAGGCTCCTTGATATTAGAATGGATTCAATGGAGGTTCTCTAGATTATGGCCTGAGACTTCAGGGCCTCGTTCCTCGAGGTGTATATAGGTCCCCTTTACAACCCTATGCTGCTATGTGGGCCGCCTTCTGGTATGTTTTCATACCTTGTGCTATGCAGTGGATCAACATGAATACCGAACAGGTCTGTGTTCTACATCCTTATCAGCGGCCTTAGTGTATTCTTCGACTTTACAGCGTCATCCTTTGTTTCTTCTTGTAAGTTCTTTCTATCGTCCTCCCAAAACTAGGAGCAACTTGCTGAGGGTGACAGATATCAATATTCCTATATTTTTTGCACTCCTACTGGGCTACAAACTGTGGTTTAAGACAGAGGTGGTGAGTCCCCGTGCAAGGCATCAGTTGCCGCGTTGTTCGTCCGCTGCTCAGTAACTCATGTCCGAACTTCGCGTTCCAATAGAAACCTCTTGCCGATCTAGACTTCATCTCGGTGAGTGTTTATCTATGCCATGTACTGATCTGCTGAACAAACTTGTAGAATATCCCAACCCTAGAACAAACCCAGGATGAGGGATTGTTATCTCAGAAAACTCCTCCACTTCAAAAGATGGGACTTGTGTAGATATGTGAATCCGTGTTTTCATTGAGTTTCTGCATGTACCCATAGTCGCTTTGGGAGCACTTTCCATAGCCTTTTCACGATATATCCGACTATGTCCGCCAATGACTCCAATGACCTCCGATAGCTGTTTGTCGTAATGTACATATTATGTATTAGAGATTAGGGGGGAACATAGCTTCCAAGTAGGTGTAGTACGGCCATCCTCTATTCTTGAATCGTCGGAGACCCGGCACATCCTGCAAAATAATGTTGTAAGGAAATGCACGTAGCACTGAGCGTCTAGCAAGTCTAAACCGGCGTACCTTTACGTGCTCGTTCCACACGTCTTCCATCTGCTCCTGAATATCCGCACCATATTCATTGTCCCAGTGCGCACCTGGCTGATGGCGCCACGCATTGATGTCCCTGTAGACTCTCTTGATCTGCAAAGTATTCAACCCCAAATGTGCCAGTAGTTAGTAATACGCGTCGCGTCGCGTCACAAGGGAGTAGAAGAGAATGTCATAGCAGACGTACCGTGGACCACTTTGCACTACACATCTCACTTGTCTTCGCTGGGCCGTCGGTCAGGTATGGCACGATATGAAGGGCTGCCTGAGAGTACAGATGCTTTGGGATCTTACTGCCAGCGAGCATTTGTCCACGGCTGTCGTACAAAAATTGCACGAGCGCGTCTTGTTCGTTCTTGTTCCACCATGCGCGCTGTCCCTGACTACCAGAAGCTGGCACCGACAGTTCTAGAGCCGGCGTACCTTCTCGTGATTCTCCAGGTTCGGGTGAATGTGTCTGGAGAGGAAGACTCTGTTGTGGGAGTAATAGCGCGGACTGTGGCTCTTGAGGCCACTCGACCTCCATCTCCTCGCCTTCCTCGATGATTTCCTCAACTACAGTCCCTTCAGTATACTCCTCCTCCGAATCCTCGTAGTCCTCCAACTCTGTCTGAAGGAGGTGCGATGTATACAGACTAACTGCGAGAGTTGCGAGGCCACAGACTGCTACAATAGCATGGTGACGTTGAAGCATCCACAACTCAAGTTCAGTGTCGTCCAATGGCATCATGCGCTAGAATGCTGGAAGTTAGAGTGTTGAAGTGCGGGCCGCAAACCGCGGTGCCGGATAATGACACGAGAAACATGACGCCACCCGTGTAGTAATTACATACTCCATACACACAACCGTCAGACCAACATATCGAAAGCCTACTATTCTTCCTTTGATACGTGTTTTTGTAACGTTCATCTCGGGCGTGGTAGTGTACGGTGGTTGTATTGGTAGAGCGTCAGTAAATTGCACGAGTTTAGAGTGCTGTAGTCTCTACTTCATAAGACTAGATTTCCTGGCGGGGAAAGTGCACGTATTCTTATGAAGAGAAATTCTAGAGGACTGGTAAACAGACATCCCTAACTATCGCACCCACCCCTCGTGGATATACATGAAGAAATATGACCCATTCCGATGGCGCAGCAACTGAATCGACTGCTACTCGCAAGGCCGATCAGATCATCGCCCCTATGTATGATTATTGATTTTTGTTTGTATAAATTAACAAACAGAATGCAGCCATTACCTGTGACCTTACGTACCCGTACTAAGTGTTTTTGGGCAACGGAATGGCAGATGCGCTCAAATACGTATGTATGTAAGGCGGATTGACATCTTCCTGATGAACTCCATTGCATCTCCATTTCAGTAAGTCCAGCCTCTTGAGACAGGAGTGTCGAGCACAAGTATGTTTCATAAAATCTGATATGGCTCTTGGCTTCCTTACGTAGGTATATTCACCCTATCGGCCTATAAGACTCTGGTCAAAGTCGAGCCGGAATGGCGTGCACTCTCAAGTCCTTGACACGCTTAGTTGTTTTGAAGCGTCTGCCGGCTCCTGATGGAAAAATCGCCTCAGGCTCTACCTGACTTCCCAGACGGTGGTTTGAGGGCATGGTCTGTTGCAATTGGCGTGAGTGGTCTGCTTGTGTCTGTGTCCGCCTTTATTCATAGGTGACAAGGCTCTCTTTATGTCTTTCGCTACGTGAGAGAACCTAAAATTCATTGTGGCATTTGTTCATCAACTTCGCCTAGGTTGGGTTGGATCAACTCTTTTGGAGTAAGTTTACACGCTCTGATTGTATACATACAGTCCGCCTAAGAATCCTCGAAGGTATTCCAGACATACTATGAGGAAAACACTTTCAAAGACCAGACGTCATCCAATATTGCATGGATTGGTTCCATGCAGTATGCATTTCTTTTCGCTCCGGTATGTACCTTTTTGTTTTATGGTCAAAAGCCTCAATAGTCCCTTGCGGAAAAGGGGGTATTCGCTGGTCGCTTATTGGACCTCGGATACTACAATGGTCCACTTGCTCTTAGCAGTGTTTCTTACATCGCCGTAGTGGTACGTATCATACTACATGGATATCTGGCGTATTCGTTCTCACGTAGCATTTCCTAGTTTCTTATAGCAGAATGTAAGACATATGCACAAGTTGTACTGTGTCAAGGAGTCGCTATGGGGGTTAGTGATTAACGCCAGTGACAAGGGGACAGGGCCTGATTCAGTTGCAGCTATTTGCTGGTATGCTCTACTGCAGCACTCCCGCTATCGTCTCCCATTGGTGTACGTGGCATTCTCATTGATTACACTGCACTGACACTCAATAGTCCTGAGGAAACGCTCTCGAGCTTTCGGTGTCCTTTCAGCAGGACCAAGTATTGGTGGTACTGTGTTTCCAATAGCAACACAGAGACTTATTAACAGCGTCGGTTTCAAATGGAGCATCCGGATTATGGCATCTATTATTGCGTTATGTGTGTTCATAGGAAATCTGGTCCGAGTTCCACATCACTTTCGCATGCTCTTATTCACCCCCAGTGGATAGTTACTCCGTCCGCGTTTGCAACCATCCAACGAGCAAGGGGGATTATTTAATTGGTCAGCATTCAAGAACCCTGCATTTACGTTCTGTGGTGAGTGCACTAGAATTTGCATGGACTCTATGCCTAGCTACTGCTTCAGTTATCGCCTATAATGTAACATTTCTGGGCATATACGTGCCTCTGATTTATCTCGATATCTCGGCCCAAGTTGCAGGGCTCTCTCCAAATTTCACGTTTTACTTGGTCGCCATCGCCAACTGTGCATCTCTGGTCGGGCGGGTCGGTGCTGGAATCCTTGCAGACAGATATGGGGCCTTAAACACTTTGATACCATTTATGGTGATAGGTGCCATTACGACCTTTGTGTGGCCGTTTACAACTTCCAAGATTGCACCCTTGGTTGTCGTATCTACGATATATGGGTGCGCAACTGGAGCATTTGTCAGTTTGATCCCAAGCACCCCAGCTCGCTTGGGGGGGATGAACGACGCCGGTAGAAGGCAAGTCAGGGCATCACACCCACTAATTGACTCACCGATGATATTCCTTGCTTCTCTTTCCCAGGATCGGCATGGCCTTGACCTCTATGGTACGCATCGCTCAACTGTCATCTTCACTACTTTTGGCTTATCAATTAATGGGCTTCTGTGTGACACTTCAATCATCGTAGACTTTTGGTGCAGCCGCAGGGCCACCACTTGCTGGTGTAATACGCACAAAAACAGGCAGTTACGAAGACGTAGGTTTTTACTGCGGCGGAATGATGATCCTTGCGTGCATATTATTGGCTATCACTCGGCATTTGGCTCTAGGGAAATGGGTCGGGAGATTCTAGACTTCCCTTATGCCAAATCCATCACTGTTACAAGTTTTTCTCTTTTTTTAGGTTGATTCCTAATACCCTCGCGCGAATTCCTATTGCCGTAATGCCTCATGGACAATGCTCGTCACGTATCCTCAGTGTCTTCTTCCCCGCTCATGTAGCCAAACTTGGTTGAATCAGATGTGTGGCTTCATTCGGTCCATAATATCACTTCTTCAAAAGTGACAAATGTAAACTAGAAGCTGCAACTGCTTGGGATCTTGCCGTAACTTATCATCCTGTATGGGAAGGAAGAACGGTCGTCGGAATGGACCCGATAGGCCCTGCGTCATCATATTTTCAAAGAGGGAAAGGACTTAGTTGGGGTGCCAATACGAATGGATCTAAGAACCCCCACATGGTGTTTGTCAATATCTTAGTACGAGAGCTGCTTTTGGAGGAAAGGTAATTAGCCATTTATGGTATATCGAGGTCCGAGAATCGGATGTCATCGGATGCGAGGGTGAAGTACATGTTCAATAATATCATCCCGCGGTAGCCTAACTGTTAGGGAAGTTCGGAGTCGAACACCCAAACGATGCTATCCGCAGAGAGTGGATAGTTCCACCTTCTCCTTCGGCAGCTCTTCTTGACAACCTCGTTGTACGCGATACTCTGTGGCCATCCATCAGCGTCTGATAGTATACTATACATTCTTTATCATATGACTCCCTTGGAACTCTGGACTAGTGGACTGGCAGTACGCTCCTATGAGAAGATTTAACGGTGTCCCCCTCAAAGTGTCGACACGCTCCACCACCAAGTCTTTACTGTTAGGTTGGTCTTCTGTTGTATCGGAATGCAACCCGTGCAGAATACTCACCTCGAATGACGCGTCTGATCCAACCAGGAGTAGAATGCACGGGTCATGTTCACCCAAGCCAAATCCCCATTCTGTTCATAGGCTTCTGAGGGTTACTCGAAAGTAAGACGGTTGTGCGCAAATTGCAATAGCTTTTCCACATGTCCGTTGAATGTAAGTCTTGATCGCCCAAAAGTACTTGGAACATCGACACCTCCTTTCTCCATGTGACAATGCTACTATGATTATCTATGCATACCGCTTACTGTAAAATCGTGTCAAGATAGGTAAATTAAAGCTACTAGGTGAGCCAACCAGAAGTCCAAAATGCAACTTTCCCTAAACCCTAAACATGCCAAAGTCACGAATTCTGAGCACAGGTGCCAATGGATAAGCAAGGCAGAACTACGTACTTTATAGTAAGACAACGTTCCACTATGCCTCGTGGTGCTTCCTCTGTAGAAGGCGTTTATATGTCGTCCAACATGCGGCAGGTGAATGCTCGGGACTGTCAGGGGAAACACTGTTACAGCATGCATGTCATGATGTTAGAGAGCTAACTCCCGGTGATCGATTTACCTGGCAGGAACGCGGGCATTCGTCAAGAGCGTACATATGCCGCTAGTTCCATAAGGTAGGGGGAGGCTGTATCCTGCATTTGATCAACAACGCACGAGAGCGGCATGTCTATAGAAGACATCAGCAGCTTCTACCAGTTATTAGCTCAGCGCTATCGAATATGTCCTTAGCATGCACAGTTGTCTGAAGTGTATGTCACACCCTTGTAAAAGCTCATAATCTGGGCCCTTGACGAGCATTGGTCGAGAAGGGACTCACGTTCTACTCTTTATATACTACTCCCCTCCCAACTCACCCATAATTTTGTCGACAGTCCGAAAATCATTACTTCTGTAACACTATTTCCTCAAAATGAACAGCAAGACGTCACAGCGGTCTCTTGAGACGCACCACAGTCCCGGACCTCGTCAACCTGTTCATGTCTAATAAGTCGCAGTACTATGCCTCTGATCCTGCAGGACGTGACCGTCTGTCCTCATAGTTTCTTTCTTTGGCACGCTCAAGAATAGTGTATCACATGAAATGGGCATCAAGAATAGCCCGTTTTGCTGGTCGTATTCCTTCAGTTTGAAACAGAAGTGATGGCCATCACCAGGCCTGTGATAACGCGTATACGCGAACCTCGTGAACGAAGTTCTGCTCATGACACATTGGATGGGAAAACAGAGCTAGACCACTTTCGAAGGACGGATACTCTCCACCTTTCACAGCTTCCAGCCCGAAAACCTTGCATGTGAACGGTTTACTCTGATCGAGAACAGCGGTGACAAACTTACACGCAGGACCATCGCCATCTCCTGACAGCTAGTAAAAGTCAAACCAACTCTTCCAGATTGCATGGTGCAGTTGAACCTATAATCTAGACTGTTAAAAAGTTAAGCTAGTGACCAGACCATACTGTGAGGCAGTCGCCTCGAAACTCGAAACCTGAATTCCAGCGACCTTTTGCCAGTACTCGTGAAATTTGATGCTTTGTGAAGTGCTGCTTAGGCAACTCGCGTAGTACAACCATCGAGATTACAATTTGAATACAAATACGAACGCAGGACATCACAAACAATACAAAATCACGCACTGTTGGTCTCAAAATCACGAAGATGACTATGCCTCAGCCACCCTCTACCTTCCTAATCATCCTCTTGTCCCGCTCTCCAACAACAGCAAGTAATCCTTCATTTTCAAGTGCCTTGATCACCTCTCCAAACTCAGCCGCATCGACACGGATGCTACTCTGCTCCCCAAGCCGCCTCATCGCGTCACCCCATTTAATACCCCTACCTTTACCACCACTGCCTTCCAACATCGCCAGGATCTCCCTTCGCATGTCGTCCCGCAGCTTGCGTTGCCCTGTGCCTGTGCCCGTATTGAGCAGGCCCATATCGATCTTACCAGTCCGAGGGTCCATCGCGCTCGTCCGGATGGCCTCGCGCATGAGACGACATGCTTCTTGGACGTCTTGTGCCTCGACGTGAGCGGCGAAGCGCATCCGGGCGTGCGCTTCTGACAGGCGGATCATACTCTCTAACTGACGGGTCGTTGCGGTAATACGTTTCTCCGACGAGCGCGGGTCCGAGGCCCCAACAGCACGCAAGGAGACATACGAAGCAACGAGCTCGTCGGTAGCTTCCGAACTCAGGACCGGATGGATATGGTTCCGAGAATAGTCGATGTACGCCGCTAGATCTTCAAGTGGCTACAGAACGACAATGAATCCATCTATTATAGGTGATGTCCTTCAAAAAACGCACCAGAATATCATTTCCAGCACCAGTTAGAGGAGCATCCTCCAGGTAAAGGCCGACAAGATGCTGTGCGAGCCTGCGATCTAAGCCCTCATCCACTTGATCAAGAACCAGGTAAAGCAGATCGAATCGGGAAATAAGCGTTGGAGGAAGGTCAATGTTTCGTGTGACAGGGAGATTGACGTTGTATTTAGATTCGACGGGGTTCGCGGCTGCAAGAATGGAAGTGCGGGCATTGAGCGTTGTAATGATTCCTGCTTTAGCTATTGAAACGGTTTGTTGTTCCTACAGCGCCATTAGAAAAGACCCAAATGCACGTAGGAAAGGAATGAAGCTGACCATGACTTCATGTAATACACTGCGAGTAGCATCTGGCATTTTGTCGAACTCATCAATACAACAGACACCTCCATCGCTCAGAACGAGAGCTCCACTGGCATACATTGAGCTCCATCCCATGCAGCTGATGTCGCGATGCTTACCTTTCGAGAACAAGCTGCTTTGAGTCGGGATCCCGTGTAACATAGGCAGTCAACCCGACTGCCGAGGATCCTTTCCCGGATGCATAAACTCCCCGAGGTGCGATCTTGTGCACGTACTGTGGTCCTGTTTAGTCCAATGGACGTCACGAAGGAGCTGCAACTTACCTGCAGAATTTGCGATTTACTTGTACCCGGGTCACCAACGAGCAATACGTTAATATCTCCACGGTATCTTGGGCCGCCGCCACCACCACCCCTTGAGATGCTCTTATTAGTCCCGCCGAACAATTGCAGCAATATACCCTTCTTCACGTCGTCCATACCCCATATCGATGGTGCAAGGGACCTCGCCAGTACATCGTACAAATCGTGTCTTCGGCTGATATCGATCAGCCGCGTCTCGAGTTCTTCTTTCCTCGATTTCCTTCCCAGACCGCCAGCAATCCCATCCTCGAATTCCTGGTCTTCTGCGCCATCCATGTCATCACCCACGCCAGGCATCCGATCCCCGATGGTGGGACGTGTGCTGCGGTCAAAAGTAAGCGTCCCCCCAGACCCCAGCTTAGTATGGACAACATCAAGATACGTCTTGAACAGGCTTTTCATAGTTCGTTGGCGAGGGTTAACTCGCACAGGAACGCTTCTGTATACACCAGTGACAATAACACGATCACCAGGCTTTGCGACATCCACCATCTCATCATACACGCTCAATGTGACCGTGTGTGGCGTTTGACCATCGGGCACTGCGTCAGGAGTCTCTTGCAACCGGATAACTTGTCTGTCGGCGAAGTCGCAGCGGTTGTGCACGAGGGACATGGTCCCCACTGTGGCACAGACATCGCGAGGACATCTTGCAGGCTCCTCTATCTTACCGCGATCTATTTCTACCTGAACTGTGTGCGAACATGTCAGGCATCGGAAGAAGGCAACTTTCATCTCCGGGATGACTGGGGTGGCGCGAATGACGAGGCCCTTGATGCAGACAAGTTTATCGGTGTCTGAACCCGGTATTAGGATGGACTCAAACTACGACCAAGGTACTCACCGGTAGGATTGAGGTCGCGCATGTTGAGGGCCTTCAGTCCGAATGGGCGCACTCTGTAGACCTTGCCCATAATGTCTGCAATTTCTTCATCACCTTGCTCACCCTGCATACCTTCCATTCCGGCATTTTGGTCTTCCTCCGCAAGTTCTAGCATGAGGTCCTTCAGAACCTGGTCCATAGCGGGTACAACCTCTTCAGGGTACTTTTGCAGCTGCGTGAACAGCTTCTTGCATGGCGGGTAGGCAAGAAGATTAACCATGTCTAAGTTCAAATTCGTCTGACCCGTCTGGCGCATGATACGTAGATAGGTTTCGTACAGGACGACTTCGGACTCTTCGGGAGAAGAGAATTTGCGCGTGCGAAGGTTCTGCTCTCGGTCATGCTGTGCCCTGTACTTAGGTTTGAAGCCGCGTAAGAAATCGCGGAATAACTTCATCGTCTCGGCAATGTTAACTGTAGTGCCCCATATCGCACGGACTTGATCAGGTTCGTCGGATGGTAAAGCAGGGGCGGAGAACGTAGGCGCAGATGAATGAGGAATAGAGATGCGCGTTCCATCGGACTGTAAGTTGTCGCTCATATCAGGATTATAGGTTCTTCTGGCTCTACGAGGTGTCATGGAAGAAAGGGCATGACTCGAGCGGATGTCGCCTCGCCTAAGCTTGGCTGGGGTTACAGCAGCAGCGGGGCTCCTATACAAAATAAGCAAGTACTTACTTGACGAAAAGGGCTGGCATGAACTCACGATGGAAAGGCGAGGGGTTCTGAAGATGGCAGGTCAGGTAGATCAGAATCGATGGTGACCTTTCTGCGCGGAGTTTTGGATGGTGAAGAACTAGGAAAAGCCAGTGGGGAAGAACTTCCAGCTGTAATATATTCGTCAGCACGTGAGGCAACAGATCTTTACTAGCCACGAACGAGCAAATAAAGGTGTCCCAGGTGCTCTTCTGGGTGTACTCATCCCAACCGCACGTCTGGCAGTAATACCTGTCAATGGACTGCTTGCCGAGACGCTACCAGCATATCGTTGACGTGCCGGGGTGCCAGCCAAGGATGGTGTTCCCTCCAGGAATAATCTCTGCGGGGCAATGGATAGCGACTGCTGCTCGGCGCTTGCGTCCTGGGGCGGTCCATCCATTTCAACATCGTCGAGATCAGAAGTTGGGAAGTCAACCCTTGGTGGAGAAGACATGGTCTATGGACACAGAATCGCGAGTGTGATGGCGTTGATGAGGAGAAAAAGAATTGCAACGCGTCGCGACGCGTCAATCTTGTTTAGGGTGGGCAAAGTCCTGTCGTCAAACCAGCAAATACAGGCCAGACAAGATTAACCCCTGCCACGTCCAGAAAGCAGGCCTGGAGTTCGGCGTCCAGGTGATACCCATGGCATCAGATGTTGTTGGATTGAATGATATCAACCAGGTCTGTCTCTTGTCGAGTTCATTGGCACCACGCTATGTGCCATACCACCAACTGACACGACGATGTCGAACAGACTACGGTCTATATTTCATACCAAGAAACAGGTGACGTTTCCAGGCTCTAACAAACACCTGTCCCGCCTGAGGGACCATTGTAACGCAGAGGAAAATAGCGATGACTGCGACTCGTACAATCTGTTTCCCGACCGAGACCTACCAAACGGCTACCAACTACGCTTGAGAGCCTACCAGACAGCTTGGTCCAAGTGCCTTGCGAGAATTCAGGTTCGGTTCCTCTATATATTGAGGCTCTGTTTCTTTTGTCTGATTATCAAACAGGAACTAACTCGTGCTTTGCATGCCCCCGTGGTGGACAAGGTATCGGAACTAGTCGACGCCTCATACATCGACGTATTGCCAGGGCTCCCATATGCAGAGCTTCCAGTGATATCGGTATCAAGTGAGGGCCCTCGAATATTCCTTTTGGTGGCTGTGTTAATGAAGTTTGGACAGCAAATGGTGCTTCATCTTCGATACTTGATGAGATCACCTCCCGGCTAGAAGGGGAGGGGCGGGATGGCCTCTTCGACGATAACTCCGGACACCTTGTTACACACATTTTTCCTACAGACTGTCCAAACATCACTTCCACTATGAAAGCACTTACAACAGGGTTCATTACAAGATATGAACAGGAATTAGGTAGGCTAAGTCTGAGTAACTAACTGGCTCGTTTTCTAAGTGTGAGTGTATAGCCTCAGTTAAACGCAAGGCTGGAAACTCTCTCACGACTGGGGACCTGAATTTATTACAAGCTTGGTTTAAGGCGCTCCTCAATGCGAGAGGTAAGTCCGCGGATTCGTTAGCACTTCGACACCTACAAGGTATTTGAATAGAAAGTAATAAGGATGCAACTCGTCTTGTTGTCATTTTGCACGACTTTGAGCAGTTCGAACCGCCAGTCATGCAAGACCTCTTCGAAATCTGCAGGTTGGTGGAATATATCTTCTATCTCTGTGCTGAACATTAATTCATATGCAATCAGCCTTGCAATCCCTTGCTTACCCCTTGTATTTATCCTCTCCCTACCCTCACCCCCTTCCCCATCATATATCCATATGACCTACCCGCGACGTACCCTATCACTCTTGCAAATTCGTAACTGCTCCCTGCCATCGAGCAATGAGGTCTTGCACGACATCCTGCTGAAGGTGTGTAGCACATGATTAACTTGGCAAGCGCTGCTTTTCAGTGCTGGGTTGTCCAGACCTTTTTCGATGTCAATTTCGAACCAGAGCTGATGATTGGACCAGTCGCAATCGACTTCATCGTGGACTTTTTCGGAAGGCATTCGACGTCCATAGATGGACTTACGACGATTCTTCAGGTACGCATATACGTTGTATGTATGCACTTTCTCCGCGGCTAAATACTTCGATAGCTCATCCACATGAAGCACTGCGAGGAGCCACTTACCGTATTTCTTAGTGACGAGCACCTCGGCTCATCGCCAAGCATCCTCTGCGAACCAGCTTCATTCGGGTTCCTTAACTCACTCTTCTCCCGCGTTTGCAATTCGCGGGACACCAATCATGCAGCAGAGTGGCTAAATGCATCCATTGAAGGTGTTCTCACAGCAGTACGGACAGCCCGTGACGTATTCAAGACCCGTGCCAAGCTGTTACGTGTAGCATTTCAAGTGCTGCTTTTGATCCGCCAATTCATGGTTTCGAAAGGGTACAAGTTGGATGAGACACTCCCTGAAATAATGTGTGGTGCCATCCGCGGGCGACTCCAGAACACTATGAAATACACGTGCACAATGGTGAAGTAAGCCTACCTTCCTTTACGCCTTTCAACGCTTAACTGGAAAAATGGCTATGGCACCTCAGAAAACTCCGGACAGAGCAGCTTGATGAGCTCTTGCCAAAGTTGTGCGACTTTTTTACTCCGCTCTCGAATGAAGTGAAAGAAGCAGAGGAGAAAATAATATCGCGGGTCGATGCAGCGCTTTCCGTGACGCTCGACGAAGCCAGAACAGTAGCAGAACCACTCTCTGACTGGCTTTTGGAATATTTTCAGTGGGTGTTCCTTGAATACGCGTTTGGGTGTCACTATACATGTCTTGCAGAGAAAGGATCGTTTCTCTTGAAGATTCCCTTTTGTGGGATATTTGGTATACCGGTTCTACGCCTTTCCCAGCAGACGTACGTGCACAAGTGGACGTCTAAACCTCATTCTGACTGACCGCTCTAACTACAGATGCTCAACCCCTCTGTGCGAGCTTCAATACTTGCCGGGCTATTGCGTCCCCAAGATTTCTACGCCTCCAATTCCATCGCCGGACACGACTCCCGCGACAGAGGGGACGAAGAGCTCGATGACGAAGACGAAGACGAGCTCCTGATACGCATGCCAGATACCAGCATCCTGTTCCAGCGGTACCTGGAAAGCGGGAAGATGATCAATGTTTACGACTGGTTCGAGTCCTTCGCGGTGGTCCTGGAGGCCCAAAGACGCAATCAACGATCAAAATCCCGAACCCTACGTGAGAATCACCCTCCTACTCCAAAAACTCCACGCACTCCACGTACCCCACGTGCTTCTCGAACGCCATCCCGTCGTGGACGCGCGAGTAATAAACACCAGTCAAACGGCCGTGGAGACGATGATGCAGATGACGACCCTCGAGCAGAAGACGAGGAAGAAACTGAGGAGCAACTAGAAAATTGGAGAATGGAAGTCCAGGCTAGGTTCATCCGTGCGTTGCATGAACTTGATTACGTCGGGTTCATCAAGCATACCGGAAGGAAACCCGACCATGTTATACGGACTGTACTCGATACACCCATGCCAGAGTGACAAGGCCCGACGTGTTTTCCTGCTACAAATCTGATACAATCGTTTCCTTATGTCATGTCGATGTCTGTGCTAGCGTACATTGTCCCGAGCGGTACAAATACAGGAAAATCGAAAGATACATAGCGACGGGCTTTCGCCCCTTTCATTAGTTTGGTTTTGACGTCCATCCATCACATAATGATATCAACCTTGGGCGTCAAACCCAATTGGTAAATCCTATTGGCGTTGTGAAAAAGTGCATTCTCAACGATCGTGACTGCCTGTGACTGGGTGAGGTCTTCCCGTCGAACATAATCCGCGAGGACCTGGTTCAACGAGAATCAGTAGAGTCATCCGTCATTATAAATCACTTCAGTGTCTACAGTTACCTCGTATAGTGCCTCCCGAGACTGTACGCTGGCCAGATAATACGACTCAGGCCACCAGTGCCCATCCGCTAGAAGGCAATAGTTCGATGATGATCCGATATATAGAAATGACGGGGCGCACTCGACCACAGCAGCTTGTTCGTCGGAGTAAGCTCCAGCATCTGCTTGACGACGGTACGTTGCCCATCTGCTGAAACAAACGGAAAGATTTCACCGAAATCGAGATACACGTTCTTATATACGGCTGTCAGATACCCCGCATCTCGAGTGTAAGGGTAGCTGGAGTGAAGGAGGACGAAGATCGTCTCCGGGAAAGCTTTGATGACAGGCTGCATGTGAGCCGGAGAGGACTTGGTGAGGGTGATTTCATTATCGCCAAGACCTAAGGAGCGTCAAG
>JADGIP010000494.1:0-16395 GCA_016618355.2 Astraeus odoratus | reverse complement strand
CATAAGTAAATGTGTCTGCTGTCATGTTTGAGATGGGACAATATAGTACCTCTGCCTCTCCATTCTTTACTTTCTGGTGAATATAATGATTCCTGATGTCAAAATGCTTGGTCCTCTTGTGCTACTATGGATTTTTGGCTGTGGCCAAGGAGCCACTATTATTGCCATATAGGACTGTGGGCTTGGGTTGACTGAACCCCAGCCACTCTAGCAGATTTCTGGACCACACTGCTTCTCTAGTTGGATCTGCCAGTATAATATACTCTGACTCTGTGGTGGATGGTGAGACAGTAGTCTGCTTCATGGAGCCCTAGGTGACAACTCCTCCAAACATAGCTGGAAATTGATGTCATATCATCATTGTTGTTATAGCTGCATCCAAGTATCCCAGGAAGTGATTCTCTTCAGGATTGCTTTTATCTGCTCTATATGTGATCTTGAAATCTCTGGTTCTAGAGAGATACCTGGGAACTCTCTTAGCTGCTGACCAGTGAGCCAAACAAATGATCCTCATCTGTAGATGGCATAGGCAATATCTAGCATTGTAACCACAACTAGATACATGAGTGAATTAGTGAGGTGTAGCTGCTGCTATTATCCCCCATTCCCAGGTTTCCCCCTCAGAAAGACTGTCTATGGAATTGAGTTTAATATTTGGGTCCATAAGCATAGTCACAGGATTACAATTACTTTCTAGCATGCCTTCGTTTGCCAGAACAGGGGCAATATACTATATTGTCATTCCAGTCTTTGCGCTGTTTCCTGATGCCAACTAAAGCATACATATGTAATCTCCTCAGCACATGCAGCCAAACATGAATCGTATTTCGGTAGTAGCACATTCGTACACAGAACAGCCTATTCTCTTCAACAAACATATATTTACTGATAGACCTCCATAGCAAACTTCAATCCTCGGCTCTCCACCCACTTATTTAGGGACCAGCGTAAGGGTCGAAAGTGAAAAGGAAATTGATGAAGTCACCACCGTCAAGATCGAGCTTCTCCAATCGGACCTGATAGTGGACGTCAGTTGCGCTGACGAGTAGGTAAAACACATCTGATATACCGGTGTATAAGTGGACGGGTCAGTGACATACCACGCCCTAGGTTCCCCCGCGTTAAAGGTCTCGATCCTAAAAATTTAGTTACTTGTCAATTATATGACCCTCAAAACAGCCGAAGTGGACGTACGTATACCCATTAACGCCGCGAACATTGCGTTTAACGATGTTCCATTCTCCTCCAGGTATGTCGAATGGCATCGTAACAACCCTATCCCCATCAGCAACAGCGTTACCTTGGACATAGTTGGAAGACAGAAGATAGAGGTCAACTCCGTTCACTGCTTGCTTGTGCCACTAGTGCAAGACCGGCATACTTGAACGAAACTCATGTTCAGTGGGACCAGACTCACCACTCCGGCCAAGAACGGGATTATACTAGTATCTTGGGGTACTATGATAACCGGTTTAACGATAGATTCATCCCTGACCCTAGTGTCTACGCCGATGCGTATAGTAGGAGGGTCCTGGGGCCCCAGGAGAGTGGAGATCATGTACAGTTGCCTAGGATCAGAAGACATGAGGAAGAATGCTGGGAAATACAAGGGGTTATCGACATGGCTGACCGAGTTCGTCGTCTCTATATACCATGGCCCGGCCAGGTCCATTAACCGAAGCGAACGGTCATGCAATGTGGGGATGAACACCTGCTAAGCCGAATGGTCTTAAGAGTTCCACATTCTCACATACACGGTCAACGTATACTTCCCAAATGCGTGCTCGGCGCAAGGCCACCATCACAGAGCATAGAAGTTCAATAGAAAAACAGGCAACCGAACAGATCCTGACAGCAAATTTGCAGTATCATGGGACCATGCTGTAGTAGTGACCTAGATGTAGGATCCGCGAATATGGGCATTGTGGAGTGGGTGTCAACTCGAGGTGAGCATTAGAGCCCTACAGCGACAAGGTCATACCCTCTAACAGCGGATGCACGCACATCTGCAGATGGGTAAATCATTTCCTTGTCGCTTTAGAACAGAGATTACTTAGTAGAACCAAAAGGGAAACACAGGAGCGCCTTGAGGGAAACCGATCGACATGTATAATGGAAGATGTTGTGTAATAACAATCTAGAGAATACCAGGGAAGATGAGTATACGGTGAACCCCGGATGGGCTGGCTCCAAAGGAGGCCTAGTTTCCATGGACTGCTCTAACTTCCTGGTGCGCTTCCATGAGAGCTCTAGCCATTTTTTGCTCATCCTCGGGGTATGGTTCTTGGATACAGTGGAATTAATCATCGTGCGAGTTGCCCAAGTCGCCACCCGTATCAGTGCCGCGTGTAGCTGCTACAAGCAATCCCAATGTCCTGGTTGAATTTCCGTAAGATGATGTCGAGTAATCACATGAAAATTCTTCCTGAGGGTATTCAGTACCAGTAGTTGAAGCCGCACATCAAACACTACAGCAGCATATTATGTATACCTTGTTAAACATCCCACGAGGTTTAGCCCATGGGAACAGCGTTATTCATGAAGCAGAGTCCCAATCGCAGCATGGATCTTGATGGATCGAAGTCAACCGCCGCCACCTATGCAGTCATGGCACGTCAGAAAATGGTGTCTAGAGCTTAATTTATGTACTTCATAGATCCTCTGTCACGGCGGAAGATACCAGGGCACTCAGTTGATGGGGATACCCCGCAATCGGCTAGAACGAGGCGGTCAGGAGGACATCACCCCAGAAACCTTCACGTACGTCATCCAAACCCTCAAGGAAATGAATTACTCTTGTGCCCCATTGGAGGTGTATAGTCAACACCTGAGATGACATATTGATCTCATGACATCCAACGATTCCGATCTATATTTTCGCTGAGGCCGTAGCCACATGCACCATGGTATCACAAGGGCAACGAAACAGCCTATTCTCAACATACATTTTTATTGATACTCCACAGTAGACTTCATTTCTCAGCAGTGCCCACGAATTCAGGGCCAGCGCAAGTGTCGAAAGCGAAGAAGAATCAAATTGGTATGTGTCACGGTATATCCATTAACGTCGCGAACATTGCTTGAGGCTTGTGCTACTGGTACAAGTCCAACATGCTCAACGAAACTCCTGTCTAATGGGACAATACTAGGCACACCTGTTAGAATTCAAGCTCTGTCGACAACGAAGGATCACGAAGGTGAGTGAATCAGGTCCAAACGCGATGGGGTACATCCGGGTATACTACGAGTATTTAAGTACTACGTTTGCCAGCGCATAAGGTACATGTCTCGGTATAATATATCAATAGTCTTGTGAACGTTTGACATCGGCCCGATATTCTAACACCATTCTAGCCAAGAACGGGATTATTATACTAATATTCCGTGGTACTGTGTCGACTGGTTTAATGGTGGATTCATCTTCCCTGAACCTAGTGTCCAAACATTGATGGCGACGATTGCGTCAGTCTCCCCGCTGCGTGGGAAGGTCAGGGGCCCAGGAGGGATGTGTCTTTATATACCATGGTCCGGCCAGGGCCCATTAACCAGAGCGAGTGGTCATACAAGGGATAAATGCTTACCGACCCGAATAGTCTGAAGGGTTGCATATTCTCACATACACGTGTGTTCCTCCAAATCCATGCTCTGCCTAAGGCCCATCGCCGGATAGCAGACAACACAGCTGCATGCAAATGTTAACAAGTAACATATGTTGGTACGTCTACAGAAGACACCTCGGCAATCCGTATTGACCAATGCATAAAATACTCTTCTGCGTTAGCAGCAACGCTGAAGTTGGTAGGCTGTCGTGAAGTACGAGAATAAACTCGCTCCGCCACTTTCTGTATGCCGGAGCATCTCCATAGTCAACCAAACCGTACTACTGACATCCAATCGAATTATTACTGAAATCTTAGAGTAGTAGCCACATACACCCCAGCGTGAGTCGTATTTCAATAGTAGCACATTCGTACACGGATCAGCCTATTCTCTTCAACAGACATACGTTTTATCGATATAGACATCCACATAAAATTTCATTCCTCAGAACGAATTCAGGGACCAGCGCAAGGGCCGAAAGTGAAGAGGAAATTCTTGAAGTGATCACCGTGGAGATCGGGCTTCTTCAATTGGATCTAATAGTGGACGTTAGTTGCGCTGAAGAGGACGTAGGAGTCCATCTGATATACCGATGTAAAACGATATCGAGTCAGCGACATACCAGGCCCTTTTCCCGTCTAAAGTCTCAATGCTAGGAAGTTGCCAACTGTATGGCCCTCAAGACAGCTGAAGTAGACATACGTATATCCGTTCATGCTGTGAACATGACGTTTAACAACGTTCCACTCTCCGCCAGTCGTCCTAAATGGTTTCGTAACTCAGCGACAGCGTTGCCTTGGACATAGTTGGAAGACAGAAGATAGAAGTCGATTCCGTTCACCGCTTGCTTGTGCCACTAGTGCAAGACCAACATGTTTGAACGAAACTCATGTCCAGTGGGACCAGACCGTCACCACTCCGGCCAAGAACGGGATTATACTAGTATCTTGGGGTACTATGATAACGGGTTTAATGGTGGATTTACCTCCTTGGGCCTAGTGCCTACGCCGACGCGTATAATAGGAGGTTTACGGGGGTCCAGAATGGAGTACATCATGTACAATTGCCTAGAACCAGAAGACACGGTAAAAAGCGCTGGGAAATGTAAGGTGTTGTCGACAAGGTTAGTGGGATTCGTCTTCTCTATATGCTATAGTCCGGCCAGAGACCTTTAACCGAAAGCGAAAGACCATCCATGGGATGAATACTTACTAAGCCGAAAGGTTTCCATACAGTCCACATATACTTCCCAATTGCGTACTCGGCGCAAGGCGCTGCCATCACGTAGCATGGAAACTTCCATAGACAAACTGGGTGCCGAACAAATAACTACTGCCTTCTGACAGCAGATGTGACCGAAATGGAGTATCCCATAAATATCCTCATTACCCAGCGTGTGTTAACTTGAGGTGAAAATTAGCGTGTTCCAATTCCCCACAATGGAAGGGTCTCGAACAGCGGATGCGTGCCAGGCGCATTGCCGCAGTCCGTCAAGATGCCAGCCGTCTCCTAATAAGCAGACTACCTAGGAGGTCCGAAAAAAGAAAACCTCACAGGAGGGAACCGATCGACATCTATAACGGATGTCGTGTAACGACAACCTGGGGAATATTGGGAATCCTTAGAGGGAAGACGGGCGTACAATGAATCCCGATGGGCATTTGGAGTGATGCCTGATTGTCCATAGATCATTCTAACTTTCAGGTATGCGCCCATGCGAACTCTTGCCATTTTCCGCTCGTCCAAATACCATTCTCAAAGTGGATACGGAGGATTGATCACTTGCCTAAGTCACTGCCCGTGCCGGGAACAGCCAGGTAGGGCTCCAACGTCCTCGGTATATTTTCGTGAGATGATGTGAAGTAATCAGATGAACATCTTCAGGGTATTTCGTACCGGTAGTCGAAGTCTCAGGCCAAACAGCATACTGCGTTGCACTCTGCATTGTACACCTTGTCAGAAAGGAACAACTGTCATCCTCCGTAATGTTTGGCCCCTAGAGTTTAATTACGCACTTACATAGATTCGTACAAGTGAAAGATGCCAGGGCACTCCGTTATAAGGACATCCGTCAATCAACTAGAACGAGGGATGACACCGTGCAAACCTACACGCACGTCATCCAAATCTTCAAGGAAATGAATTACTCTTATACCCATTGGAGGTGTACATATAGTCACTCTGACCATCAATGCCAGTAAATCGGCTGAAAGGAAACGCGAACGTTGCTTGCGTGAGCTAAAACGATGGACTGGGATGTTTCGTAGCTAGGTACAAGTAGGGAGGATTTAGAAAAGAAATCACCTGCCTATAATTGCATGCTACTGCCACCATCGTTGGCATCCATGAATGGCCACACATCTTTGTCTTTTGACTTTCTCGAGACTATTCCAAGTACGGAGTACTGCCCACCCATCCCAAGGGGGTCTATAAGCCTGTTAACACCATCCTCGATTGCCTTCTTTCGCTCAGCACTAGGTGCAGTCCTCATAAGAGAGGCGGCACGAAGCTGTACACCAAGACGCTTAAGGAACGTTCCTTGATGGAGGGTGCCCAATGGAGTAGCTGGAGCACAATCAATGACCACAATCCCGAAGCCAACGCCGGGAAATATCACGCACCATGGTCTCCCAGAGATTCTTTCAATAAGGCAAAATCGACATTAGCAGTGATATCGCACTCCCCGGGCAGATGGAAAATGTCCACGATTTTATGGTCTTTGAATGCCTACGTTATGCAACGTGATAGCAATTCGGTTGTCATCCCAACATGGGTAACTGTGCACAAGACAACATACCCTTAGTGAATTTCCGAATGCGTGCTCAGCGCCATAGTCCACTATTAGCGCACATCCACTAGCGCCGTCCTCTCCATTACCCCCGATAAGGTTCGCAATCGCCCGTGCAGTCTTGACGCCTGCAGTGGATATCTCAATACGCGATCCAACAGGGAGCTGCGCGAATCTCGCAGAAACATTCCCAAGTAGAGTCGACGATGCAGTGGGGGTGGGAGATAAAACAGGTGTCCAACGGGAAGATATAGCTTGTGGCTTCGCTCTTGAGTTCGTGGAAGAAGTTGTAGGCAGGAGGACCGCGCCCGAGGACCGCGAAACGGGCATAGTGTACCTGATACTCTGGTCCTTAGAAAGGGTAATAAGCACTTCGTGCCAACCTTGGGAGGTTCTCTACGGATGGCATCAGTACATCACAGATCGATGTGCCAAGTCCACAAACGCACCTCTATGATATGCACGGGCAGCGCATCAAACAACTCGTGCGCAACAAGCATTGTATATGTATCAGCCGACTGCGGGACCTCGTCCACTGCGTTGTGCCACATAGCCTTCGGTTTTCCGCCTTGTGTTGCATCGCGCAGTTTCGACTCTTGAAGGGTACGCATCGCAGGACTCGTCTCCACAAGGTGCACGCTCTCAAGATTAGCACGCGCTGCAGGGAACTGCCGAAAAACCTAGAGTAGGACCTTAGGTCGAGTCATAACAAGCACCCGTAAATTGGACGCACCCTTAGCATATCATCCATCAGGGTGCCCCGCCCAGGCCCCAGCTCGACCAGACGAAATGGTTTGGATGGCGCAGTAGTCATCCACCGCTCCAGGAGCCATACTGCCACCAGCTATGTAGTTGCTGTGCGTTCCATTACCCTCTAAAGCCAGCTGCAGGATACGACTTAAATACCTCTCCGAATACCTGGCTGATTTCTGGACTGGTCGTAAAGTCTCCCCTGGCGCCGAATACCTCGTGGTCGGGGTTCATATAATATCCATGGACGGGATGCGATAGACAGAGTTGCATGTACGTGGCGAATGACAAGGATCCCGTAGCCTTGATGAGGTACATCAGCGAAGAGCAGACCAAACCAGAGACCGTGGAACACACCTTCACACTATCTATCATGATTTTCTCGATCTCGGTGAGGGGTCCGAAAGCATCGAAGGCTTTGGGGGTGGACTGTTGTGCTTGGCTGACGAAACCTCGAGACCGCACTCCACATTGCAGTTGTCTGGACCAGTACCAGCTGCATGCAGAAGAGCAAATTTTTCCTGCCGATCGTATCATCTTCCAGCAGTTTTTCTGACTCGGTCGAGTGTTGCTCTACGATGAGTGAATGTGCGGAACCGGTGTCATGACTCGAGGCTGACTTGTGTTGCCGAAGCTAAATATTATTATTGACGAAAATAATCTATAAATTTCACCGAGGGGGATTCTCGTCAAGTCACTCAGACTCAAAATCTCCAGGGCATCACCAGCTGGCTCACCGCCCCTCTTAGCCGTCATCCATCTCTTAGTACTCAAGACGCAAAATCGCATTCCCAAGACCCCGCAGCCATGGCGACCCGTTAGCGGTACCCCTCTGATGACCGCGTCGCAGGCGATCTAACCGCTTATTTCGCAGGCATCCAGTTCGAAAACAGCAGCGACGTCGGCGTGTTCTCTAAACTTACCAACAGCTATTGCTTGGCGGCAATCCAAGCTAGCACTAACTTCTACTCTGCCTTTGAGAGCGAACTCGGCGATGTGATTCCCATCGTCCACACTACAATCGGCGGCACGCGAATCGTCGGTCGATTAACCGCCGGTGAGCTTCTTATCCAGTGGATGTCCGCGCTTCAAAGGAACAAAGCTAATGATCAAATTTTTTGCTAGGGAATCGACATGGTCTTCTTGTCCCTGGGACGACTACAGACCAGGAACTTCAGCACCTAAGGAATTCCCTCCCAGATTCAGTCGCAATCCAGCGGGTCGAGGAGCGTCTCTCCGCACTTGGAAATGTCATCGCTTGCAATGACTACGTGGCTCTTGTCCATCCAGACGTGGACCGAGAAACGGAAGAAATCATCGCAGACGTTCTGAAAGTGGAGGTCTTCCGACAGACGGTGGCTGACAACGTCCTTGTTGGAAGTTATTGCGCCATAAGCAATCAGGGTGGTCTCGTGCACCCACAAACAAGCATCCAGGATCAGAACGAACTGAGCAGCCTGTTGCAAGTTCCGCTGGTAGTATGTACACTTCCTTCCATCCAGGATAGCGTCAATCTTGATGGACGTGTGACATAGGCAGGCACCGTCAATCGTGGTTCAGACGTGATTGGCGCCGGATTGGTTGTTAACGATTGGTGTGCATTTACCGGCCTCGACACAACAGCAACAGAAATAAGTGTCATCGAAGCCGCCTTCAGTGCGTATTTTGTGGAAACAACTCTCGTTGCGATGTATTTATGGCGTCTTTTAGAGCTCCAAGGCCAAACTTCGTCAGCAGTCATTGGAGAGATGCGCGATTCCTTGATCGACAACTGGGCATGACCCGCCTTGTGCTTGTCCAGTTAGTAGTATCACAACTATACCTAGTACGTTCCACGTACCTCGACACTTGTTTACGCGCAACTCCGTCCTTCATGCAATATTGTATCCTTATACGCATCCTGTTGTTTGGAATAGAGATATGGAATCGCAATATAGCACCGCAGGTCAATAGGGCTACATGGCCGGGACGGCGAAGACACTGGAATTCAGGACGCTCTACTAGCTAGCAAATACGAAGTGGCCACCACTGGATTCGTCTAGGTAGTCTGGAACGTCCTCCCCCTATCCAGTTAGACGTTCATATTATCCCGGAGCTCTTGAGAATACCCTTCCAACTCTTAAAGATATATTCTCCATAAAGAGCGGTCTCCTGAACAGCTTTTTCAGCCGCGTCCGAATTCTCGAGAAGGTAATCGAGGAAGGACTCTGCTGTCGTGGGGGACGTGAACTGATGGAGCTCAGCGGCCAAATAGACAGCAGACACGGACGCTCGATGCGTATACCACGACAACTACATCATCTCTCTCAGCGTGAGCGCGCAGAAGACATGTTTCTTACGCGCACCTCCTTCAGCATAGGGTGAACGATCCAACACGCTTCGTTTGCAACATGCGCTGCGTGCTTCAGAATCGGCGCTGGGTCAACGGGTAACACACTGGAAGACGTCGCAAGCAGCGCGAACGCCTCCAGGGAGAATGTCAGCATGCAGCCGAAACTCCGCCGCGAAACTACATACCTCTGGGAGGTGCTCTAGCACGGGTTCATTCATCGAGATCCGCGAACGCAGGACTTGCCGCATATCAGGTGTGGCCTGGCCCTGCTCTCTCATCCTGTTCCTCGCGTCTTCCAACCAAGCATTTACAAGCGTCCTCCTCGCGTTGTCTCCCTGCCCAAACAGCGCCGTCACCGCCGTGTCCGGGAGAGGCTGGGAGTGTGGTTCTGGCAAGGAAAGCACAGACCGCGCGAGGGCTTCTCTGGTGAATCCATGCGTTCTGACCAACGGGACCGCAAGCTGCAACAGCTTCGAGCTTGACGTAGACGGACGATAATCAGCCTCCCGCCGACGCCAGCATTCGAGGGGAGACTAGCTAACCTTGTGGTGGCCATTATTGTATGAGTTGACCCGGGCACGTGGTCTGCTGCGATCGCGCTTGCTGATTACGGTCGTGCCGAGCCACTGAAAGTTTGTACGCTGCTTCCGTCGAGATCCTGTATAATTTGTACACTAGCAAAGCACGGATAACGAAACATGTCGGACTGGGGTGCGTCCATCACGTATCGGAGGCTTTCGATGTCATCGGCTCATCGCGATCGAGAGCAGAAGCCTCAGAAAACGAAGGAGCTTCGCAGCCGATGTCTGTGAAGAGGCCCGTCAAGAAGTGGGAGGGCGAGGACGAGGACGAATCAGAGCCTGCTGTACGTCTGGCACTACTTGCCATAGTCGAGAATCGCGCTGATTATTCTACGACAGAGCGACTGGGAGGATTCTTCCGAGGAGGAAGAAGAGCCTAAACCTGCCCCAGTGGCCCCTCCCAAGAAGAAAGGCACCTTCAAGGCCAAGGTTGCAGAGAGGGCTGCGCTCAAAGCTACCGAAGCTGAAAAGGATGACGCCTATTACGACGAAGATGCTGTCCTCGATCCCAAGGAAAAGGCCCGACGCGACAAGGAAAAGGAGATAGAATCTGACATGAATAACGCTGCAGCGTTGTTCGGTGCAGCGAGTCTTGGAGGTCTGGGTCCCCGTGTTCATAGTTCCTTCGTTACCTTTGACTTTTGATCATCTAGGATCATCATCCAAAGAGCTGGATGCCCTACTCTCATTTGACCCTCGCAAAAAGGAAGATTTCCAGGCATTCTCTGACAATCTCATCCGACTGGTCATCGCCCGACTGCAGGATAAACCCCTTTACGCTTCCTTCGTCGAATACCACGTGCGCCAACTCGCCGAACCTCTCAAAGTCACCGAGATTCGCAAGGCCGCTAGTGGACTCACCACACTAGCAAACGAGAAGCAGAAGGAACAGAGGGACAAGGCCAGCGGAAAGAAGAAGCCCAAGGCGGCAGCGAAACCCGTCTTAGGCTCCGCCAAAGCATCGACCAAGTAAGTCCCCCACTTGTGCACGCGACGTAATGCTCATTCGCCCAGGTTTGACACCCATGCTTATGACGAAGCCTTGGATGATTTTGGAAATAACCCAGACGACTTCATGTAGAATACCTCGCACATTCGAGCTACCGTGCATCTCAATAATATTTGCTGTATCTTTTCCCTCTTTGTATGGGGTATGCAAAGATGAGATACTACGAGTCATCGTCGTCACCATCGCCATCGCTATTGTCCTCATCATCGCTGACAACACCTATCAGGCCGCTCCCCTCTTTTTCTTTTAATTCCTTGCCAGCTTCAGCGAATTTCGATGCAAAGGTCTTCCTCGCACCCATGTTTGCACCCACGTCCCAGATCTGAAGCTTAGCTTTTGAACCCGCTGCAGCAATAGTGAGGGGGTCATCTGGGGAGAAGACCGCCGAGAAGACTTTTCCCTGTGAGATCGATGTTGGTCAGATATGAATACGCGGTAAGGACGTGTGACGCACAACTTCCAAGTCCCTCGATGCTACCATGCTCACATGTGGCTTACCACCCTCACTCTGATCGATGTTCCAGACCTTCACAACCTTGTCTGCGCCACCGGTACATATACATCCACGTAGTAGCGGGCTGACATCCAGTGCTGAAGCGGCGCCGTCATGTGCAGAGATTGTAAATCGTGCGGGCGATGGGGAACTAAGGTCTGTGGGTAACGTGCGAGCATCGAAGTTAAGCACGAGACCATTTTCTAGGGAAACCTGCAGTCTTCATTAGTCCCGGCGGGCCCCTCTAAAGTATATACGCACATAAAATGCATGAGACTCCCAAGGGTCCCATCTTACATTTTCTACATCTGCACCCAGCACCGCACCGACACCTGTATCCGGTGCTCTTGAATCAAAGATGCGCACCGTACGGTCATAACTTCCTGACAACAGGACGGTAGGCTCTTTTTCATTCCATTGAACGGCCTGTACCTTATCCTTGTGCACGTCGAAGCTTCTTATGGCAGGCACACTCTCGCCGGCCCCTTCCTCCTCCGCTACAGGGGCGCGACTGAGATCCCATAGTTTCACAGTCCGATCTGCAGACGCCGAAGCAAGCATATGCCTGTGCGTCCTGTTCCATGAGAGGCCCAGAACAGCGTCTACATGGTGAGCAGTTGACGTCGGGCGATGCTTCACCTTCTTCCGCTTCTTCTTGCCCGTGCCCGCTGGCACGGGTACGTGTGCAGCAGTTTTATCGGGCCTCCCGAGGATCATATCTGGATACATGCCCTCTATGACGTCGAGTGACCATATCTCAATTTCCGGGTCCATCGTACCGACGGCTATGTAATTTCCAAAAATTTGGGGACCATCCGTCTGCATGGTCGAGGATGACGCGGGTGGGAAGTCAAGCCACTCGAGGCACAGGGGAAAGTTCGGGAGCATGAGGTCGTGGTGAACATAGAGGTTCTCTTGGGATTCGTCATATACGTAGATCTCTAGTTGCGAGACTTCATCTTCAGTTTTAGCGGTGACAATGAGATTGTCAGTGGGGAGAATCTCGAGCTCTTCCCGCTCGTCGTCCTCCGGATCCTGAGTTACGTTTAGTACCTCAGATCACCTGAAGGAAGCTTACGAACCTCTTTAATAGTGACATAGGGATCCTCCGCATTGTCGCGGTAAAACGTCAACCCTTTTATGTTGCTGAACGGTCCAAAACCTGAAACTCCGTCAGCGACGATGGACAGCACGATACACTATACATGCCATCTTCCACTTCATCATCGTCATAATCATCAAGGTTATACTGAGACAGATCATCCGTTTTTGCAGAGGGATCTCTTGCGGGTTTCCCTGATTCTTCCCCATCAACAACCATCGAGTCGTCCTCCTCGCTTCCTCAGCAACTTAGTCGATCTCGAGGAATGGAACACGCCAGAGACTTACTCGACCCACTGATCCTCGTCCTCGTCCCTATCGCTGTCATCATCATCTGCTTCTTCGCCTTCCGCACCCTTCCCCATTTTCATCGCGGCCTTGTGTGCGCGGTCTAGCTCCACCTGAGCATCCTCGAGCTCGATACGTGCAAGTGCCCTGACCCTTCCCAGTTCCTTCTCGTCCAGGACATATTTTTGTGGATGCTGAGACGCCACACCTCGTTTTACCCTGGGAGAACTGTGAGGAGCGACAAAGCAGAGACGCGAATGAGCATACCATGTAACACACGAAATAAGGTTGCTCATTGTTTTTTCAAGATCGATTGACCTACGTCGATAGAATACGACGAAGGCCCGTGGTTTACGTGCGGCGGTTCTCTCACTAACAAGAAACAGTGCATAAAGCTAATAATTTTCGAATGAGTCACGTGCGGTATAGAGGCCATTCATATAGCCTGTGTGCACGCAGGGATCGATGATACCTGGGCCATCAGATCTCTATTAAATAAATTCGTGGGGTACATGGTAGTTGCTCCAGTCAAAATAAAAATAAGAAAGTACTCCTTGACAGTAACCCTGTCACACCAACCCACTACCACCCATGCGGACAGTGTCTACAATGGCTCTTACCATCTCGTCCCATATCCGACGCAGAAATGAGTCACTGCGGCCATCAAGCAACCGTCGCTTGACCACATCCGTCGTCGAGGCGACGGCATTGCTTCCTCCCGTGCGACGTCGGCGTATCAGGTATGACAGTAGTGGCAATAACAGAAATATTATCGAAAGCGTCGTTACCCGGTTCACCGTAAAATATTTGCGAAAAGCCTCCCTTATCAGCGTTATGGTACCCGTGGACTCCGTAGTCCTAGCCACTGCTGTACCTAGGCGACCGTTTGGTACGAAGCTTGAACCTGAGCTTGCCCTGGGAGGAGGCGTGTGAGTTTTTTGGCGCCGACGGGACGAATGTTGTTTCACAGTGACATCAGAAACAGCAGACGTCAGAGATGTCGACGAAGACCTTCTGGACTTTAGCTCTTGCGGTCGGGACGAGGAGGTGATGGTACGAGTGGACAACGTCGACAGCGAAGAGCTGGAAGAAGACGCCGACGGTGTAGGGGACGGCGGGCACGGCATAGGAGTAGAAGTGAGTGGAGTTTGTGCGGTTCGGTTGTTTTGCGCTTGCTGGTGAAGGCTTTCCAAGCTCCTTTGGAACTCCTGAAGTAACAGATTTAGTAGAGTTCATGCACTGACTTCTGTAAAACCCACCACTCGCTTGTCCTGGTGTAGCTCGATTTCGTATTGCAAGAATTCCTTAGCATAGTCCCATTCCTGAAGACTGGGTAGGATATGGAGACAGTACAATTCGAGCACCTTCTCATATCCCTCCCCTGTGGACGAGACATGGTCATACTGGCCGCGGTTAGCCAGCCAGTCCTCCACTACGCCTCTTCCGATGGAAGGACAGTTGACCTTGAGACTAGACGCAACAAGGGTGATAACTACTTGGTGTGGCAAGAATGCAGAGGTAGATCTGCGGGGCTGAGACGATGGCGTGAAAAGCGTAAGTGAACGGGTATGTGCAGTGGTGACGAATGACTGCGGTGATAACAAAAGGGTTTGGCGGAACGCAGGAGGGAGCGTGTCACGGTCCGGAGGAGAGGCATAAAACGTGGTCTCAAAAGTAATGCGAAGGATATCCCACTGGCGGCGATGGGAATGGAGACTATCTGGGTCAGACGTTGTGGGTGGCTGTAATATGGCGAATGCGGATTCGATGAGGGAATGAGCGAGTACTGCGTTGCGGAGGAGAAATGCCCTAGCAGCTCGATTATACAAAGACTGGAGGGTGGCCTCTGTGGAGGAGAGTGACGGATTAGGCGACGTTGCAGCAGAGTCCGCCTTCAATGGCAAGATGCCGTCTGCTTCAGTGGGCATCAGAACCCGCTTTGTGGTCGTTGTCGTCGTCGTCGTCGTCGTCGTCGTCGTAGACATATGCTTCGCCGCGATGTGCTGGTAGCACCTGATTAATACTACTCGTGCTGGTCGGTCCTGCAGGTGACGTGTGGAGAAAGATTACATAACCGGCACCGGAGCTCTCCCGGCCAGCCGCGCTAGCACGTGATCCCGGGGAACAAAAATGTAATGGCCAATAATATATATCCCTGAGTAACTCTAGATTCTTTCTCACTGTTTGCAGTGCATAAATTTCATCGGAACAACACCGATCTATGTGGGGTGCATGCGCAGTATTTCTACAGTATCTGAAGTAAGCACGTTGTACATCACTTATCCTGATAAATTACGGGCCATCTGCTGAGGAACAGGTTGATATTGTGGATGTCCAATCTTTCAGCTAGTAAGTACTGCGACCATTCATTGCATTGGGCTCGGAGTAGACCGACTCCCTCAATGCGGATATTTTTTATTGACAAGCTGGTGTTTACTTTTGTCTGCCAGGCGTCCCATTTGTCCATGGGCGTCCATGTTCAGCACGGACAAGTTTCATCTCCGTTGTGTCAAGTGAGTTGGATCAGTTTAATACCGCTTGAACATGCATTTGGCATATTCTCTCGACAAATACGCCGCCAGCACTCTAGCTACTTCTGGCACTGTGCGGCGGTTTGGCAAAACACCCGTGATTGTATTGGAAAACCAGATGCCCCAGGTACGCATTACGCGGAGCAAGGGCGCTACTCATCATGCCACTATCTAGATCACCGAGATTTAGTGCAAGGTCCATTTCCTTTAATGCAGTGCACATAACAAAGGGCCAATTGTCGTGACGGCATCTATGCCTGGCTGTGGTCGAGTTGGCCATTTTACCATTCAGTCTACTCATATTCACTTACGTCGTGGGCGATGGGCATCGCCAGTTGTAAAAGGACTCTACACCCACCGAACGTAGATAGTCTAAACCAACATACGATAGGGATACCCCTTGAAAAGTGGAAAGTGGTTTAAAGTTACTGTCCTCGAAACTTATCCTGAGGAGCCCCATGCACTATGACGATCATTTGTATGTGTAAAGAACCCCACGCGCAATCAGACTAGAGGTAATACGGGTACAGACCTTATCGCCTTCCTTTGTAATTTCAGATCTCAGTCGCCTTCCCTCATCCTCGCCTTCCATATCCTTGTGCCTAGCCCTCCCAAAGCTGGGCTCTCATGTGGGGGAACAATCGCTTTGCTTGTTCTCGACATTAAAACCAAGTCAATCTCTCATGTGGCGCAGTGAGGGATGCAGCTAAGGTCCGCTGGTAGTACCGGTCACACAAATCCACGTAAGTATACACGGAATTAAATCCAGTGCGTACGTGTGGTATACATAACAGTATAAGAGGTACCTCATCGTCGTACGCCGTCACGTCGACAGATCAGAAGAGCCTTGATCACCATCATCCTTTACTCTCAACTCACACTACTCACTGGTCTCCAGGATCAGTTTCAGCAGAAAGCAATG
>JADGIP010000493.1:0-16451 GCA_016618355.2 Astraeus odoratus | reverse complement strand
CCATACACTGACATATTGGGGCTAGGGTTAGTGGTTATTGCTGCACATTGCATTTAGTGCAAAATGTGCAAACATCCAGACAGTTTTTTGACCCACTGTAAATACTAAAAATGGAGATATTCCAGAAAAGGAAACCAAGGGTCAGAATAAAAGACAACTCCAGACTGAGATGAAGAGGAAGTATCACATGCACAGTGAATTTTTCTAGAGTTGAGACAGAAGGAGAACAATCTGGAATATGAAGTTTTCTTGACATATGTCAACAATTTTCAAGGGGGGGAGGAATGCAGAAAAATACTATGCTAATACTAAAAGAGCACAAAAGGTCCAAGAGGAGTAACCACCTATTACAAGAAGAAACAGAGAGATGGATGGACAAACAGAGCACTCATATGGAAACTTGCCAAGTAGTTTGATAGGCTTTCAGACAGCCCAGAAAGAGGACATGCAATGGGCTATATAGCAAATGGGGCATGATAGAATCACTGAATTTCAGTGTACAGTTTCAGACAATCAAACTCAACTAGTTTTATGGTTGAGTTTTTCTGCCAGACACAACTATCTAAAATTACTCTAGATGCCTTAGATAGATAATATATCACCTGAACTTAATATTTGCATGAGCTGTTTTTCCAAAAAAGTCATCCAAGCCTCATCCAACCCCAAAAAGTTGGCTGGAACATGAAAAAATCAATAAAAATCCACAAAAATTGCGGAATCAATTGCTTTCAATAAGCTAGATATGAATCTGTGGACATCAATATAACTGGTTTGGTGGGTTTAATGAAAAGAAGGAGAAAAAAAGACCAACATGGCTGGTGGCTGTCCCAAAAAGAGGCCAAAGAACATATCTGGGTTGCATAACCAGAAACATGAAATCTTGGTATTTATGGCAGATGAAAAGGAAAATATCAGTGATAAAGATGGAACTGATGGGCACATGGAGGTTTATGGGATGAAACTAGACTTTGCATGGGGGTATGTGAGTGACTTCAAGACAGATGATTCTGCAATCAAATTTCCATGCTTGAACAGCTCATGCATAGTCCTTCCCAAGTTTCACTGTGAGCTCAACCCAATAGAAATGGTGTGTAATCCTTTTGTACTCCATTTAATTGACATTGACTATTTGTAAGTACTGGGGGTGGTGAAAATACCCCTACAGACAAGCAACAAGACAAACTGCCACAGCAAAGTAAGCTGCCATTAGAATTTTGGATTCATGCCCTCTTGATGTGTTATGCTGGTTCATCAACCACTCTTATTGATTTATGAGTGCTTACTGGTTAGGACTTACAGGACATACTGCAGAATGGGCAGTACACAAAGAAAAACAGCACTGGAAAGTGGCACAGCATGCAATGATGTCAATTGATGCCATTCTTAATAAATAAGATGTGATCTTTAGATTAGATAAACTGGTACCATCCTAAAACAGGCATGTATAGTATTGTTCATCCAACCAAAAATTTGGCTGGCCAAAAAAACCATGGAAAAAATTCTGGAGGTATGTTTTTAGATGTATTTTAGCCTGCTGAGCCCAGATCTGGTGTTAGTTTCACACAAAAAAGTCCTGTTAGCACTAGACTAAACTAGTTGAGTTTGATTGTCCACAACTGTATTACTACCCACAGTGTGGAGTCCTTATTCAAGTTTTCTTTGGGTTTTCACTCTAAGAACAATTAGCTTAATTTCTTTTGCTCTTACCTCTGCTATGTGGTGTGGTTTTAGGTTGTCACCCAGGGCCATCTCATCAACTCACCTTCTCTTAATGCTTGCACTAATCATATTAGTGACAGACTCAGTAGCATCATTGTTGTTATTTAAGTCCATCCACTAGGATTCAGTTAGTATATGTAAGGCTCTGTAACCATCCTTTCAACAAGCATACAGTCACAACGACATTATTTATGCCAAGGCAAAGGTCTAGGATTATATTGTAAACCTTTTTTGATCAGGAGGCAAGACTGTCCAATAGGCATGCAGGTAAATGTTACACAAGCAAATTTTGCTGTACACTACCGATTCCCTACTCACCAACCTCCACAACCTTAATACCATAGACCAGCCCTTCCTCACTGAATCAGGGCCTCCCTCATTTTCCCAACACCTCTTTTGACCCATTCATCTGGTGTGGCCCTCAACGTGTCCTTCCCATCAGTGGCAGAGAACAATGAATCATTCTCAGGCGAGAATGCCCAGACAGACGGATCAGGTGTGGGCATCGCAGTAATCGCACGCAGTTCTTTGCCTGGTTTTGGGAAAGATAACAAATGCATCGTGGTGTTTCAGGTAACGGACGAGTGTCAGAAGGGGAGGATAAGCAGTCAGCACCATTAAGTAAAGCAGGACAAGCACACGTAAAATATAATCAGGGTTTAGAAACAAGCCTGAATTCTCAATCATAGTCCAAAATCGCAAGGCAATAAAAAGAATAGAAGACAAGGAAAGCGAAGGAAGGAACAGAATAGTGCAGGAAATACTTACGAATGATATTATGCACAAAGAAGTCCATGTTCTAAGTTTCATAAATGCAAATTCACCAGTCAGTCCCTGCAGCGGCGCAAACAATAATAAAAATAAAAAACACCGCATCTTAATTGCGACCCTCGCGATCATGCCGCTAACACGGTGCATACTCCATTAGATCAAGAGATATCCATGTTGAAACTCTTGAACTTTGATATATAGCGACATGACGTGACACATGCCGTGAGTCCGAGGCAAACAACAGGAGCAATGCAAGGGACTACAGACTCCGCCACACCCCTCCCGCTCCAATCGGGAGAAGATCACTAAGGGAGATGGAATCGATAACTCACCAAATCGTTCTTGTCATAGCCTGCGCAAAGTAAAAAAGAGGATTGCGTCATAAATCCCATGTTGCAGATCAGAAGTAGTCGGACTTACCGAAGGGATCTACAACACAGAGAAGTTTAGTGAATACAATACAAAGAATATTCGCATCTACATACTTTCGATCTCTTCACCAGCCACGAGGAATCCAAAGAATGCAAAACTCTGGAGGACGGCAATGGTGTGCATACACACGGATACACACACCATAACCAATGGAGATCATGGGGGAAATACGAACATAAGCAAATACGCAAATGCAAACTATGTAACAGAAAACGGGGTTGGAAACAACAGACACCGACAACACGTACCGCGAGAACAGTCGCAGGGACAGTCAGCCATTTAAGTGCAGTCCAGATCTGGAAAGGCTGTTTTTGGTCCAGATAAGCGCATTTATCGATTTGTATTTTAACCCATTTGTCGGGATTGGATTCGGGTAAAAAAATTGTCGATTTCAAGATCGCAATCGATTTCCGAACGGACAGGAAGAGAGTTCAATCAGTGGAAATCAGAAAATCCAGATGAATCCTCCAATCGTGTCCTGTGCCTTACACAGAGACACCGATCAGATCGACCAGTGTGCCGAGGGGCCGGAACACGGAATGAACGGTCGAATAGAGGAGTATCGTACCATATGTAAAGGACAGTACTTACCAATGCTAGACAATATATAACTGTCACGAGCCACAAATGAATGGAATACCTATATAAACGTGTTAACAACCTTGGATAAAATGACCAATGTAACCAAACATACGAGAAGGGAATAGGGGTAGTAAGGATTCTCTCTAGTCCTGTGAGTGCATCCACAAGCTGGGTGAGCGTAGCGTATAGCAAGCCTGTGATCATATGAATGAGTCCGATTTTACAATTCACAGAAGAAAGGTAACGCATACCGATGGTCGGAGTGTCTATCACAGTCGCGCGCCTTTGCAGTGCAGCGATGTACGAACTCTGAACATTTGTACCCGTTATGAAACCGATCATCACGAGGTAAAAAGCTACAAGCGAAACTAACCAAATACAATGAAATCTCCAATGGCACGTTGTCATTCTTATGTACACCTTTCCGGGCTCCTGACATCCTTGCCCGGAGTCGCGCGGCCTTCTTCCCTTTGACATCAATACCCTTATCCGTCAATAACTTGACGAGCAGCGAGAAAGGAAAAAGGTCGAAGAAGGAGTATTTGGGTGGCATCTGGGCCGGTAAGAGATATCCACCGTCAGCCATTCCGATAGTGGGAGCAGTGCTGCCCTTCCTCCTCCTCGCGCCATCGAACGACTTGGAGTGTTTCTCAGGGTGTTCACCATTTGCGGAAAGAGGAACGCCATTTTCCGTGACAGAAGGCATCCCCTGCACAGCAGTCCTCGCGCCCGGTGTGGTGGATGGAAGAGGTAGGCTTGATGCCGAACTTTCAACTCTGGTCCTCCGTGATGTCAACAAAGAGTCCTGGAAATGGGCCGACCGCGGTGACGCAGGCATGTCCTGGCTCTGTCGAGGCCGATGCACGTGTTCATCCATTCCAGAACCTAACTCAGCGGGCAAGTCCACATGCGATGGTATCGTTGCTGGGATGTCATAGGATGGCAGGAACTTGACAAGTGGCCAAAGATCGACGTAGTAAATATTATCTTCTCCCCGCAGGTAATGTTTCACAGCAATGGCATAAGCTTCCAGAAGGTTGATGACGGTCTTCTTCTCAACAAGCGTCCGGGCTTTACGATCGTCATCGGTCAAGTTCGGGACGTCGGGCATCGCGTTGTCTGCAACACGGTGATTGATGAACAGGTGCTTGTGGAGAAATGGTTGGAAGGTAAAGGTGAGGAACGTACCAGGAACATGGAACCATATTGTTCTTGCAAAGGTCCGACTGCCGAGCACGATCTGGGACCAAAGCCTTCTTCCCTCGTTATATCTCTCGAAAGACGATGTTGTGCGATACGAAATGACGAAACCAAGTACGGTACCGAACCTAGCGTGTGTTTGATCCATTAGTCAAATTACAAAAAGGATATATGGCTTACACTGTAATGAGTGTAGGTTGCAACGTGATGTTAGCGTTGTGCTGCGCAATCAAGCACACCATCGTAGACCAGGCCCCAAAGAATAGTAAGATGTGCCAGCATCGGAATATTGCAGTAGCGAGGATAGCGTGGATGAAAGATGCTCCTTGAGAAGGGGCTTGGATCTCAAAGGTATCAATAGGGTGTTTAGTAGTGCGATAGGTATCCGCCTGAGAACGAGTATCGTCGTGGGCGTTGGCAAAGATAGTTGCAAAAGGCATGGAGCCCAGTAGTTACACACGGCGCAGTGGGAAACCAGCGAGAGAGGTGGGGAAAGGGAAAGTGTGGAGCGGAAAAGATGTTATTTTTGAAGGACCCGGTGGCACATTGACAAATATACCATTGGATTGCGGACACCGTGGTAAGTAAGTGATTATTTGCGAAGTGGATGCCGGGCTTACTGAGGGGCGTGGCGGTAATGGTGCTGCAGGAATTTCAAGCATGGCTGGTTCTAATTACCGAAGACTTTGAGAGTCACGGCTCAGACGTGCGCCCAGAATTCAGGAATGACCGAAAGGAAATGACTGTGGAGATTGTCGAAATTTAACTTGAAAGAGCGTGTCGAAATAGAATGGTTTGGTCCTCTGATAGATGTCTGGGAGGGGCAACACTACCTCGAAAGACTTTTTCTGCGCGTGTACAGCGGTGCAAGGACTATATAATGATATGGGTGATGGGCACCAGCCCTCAGGGCCGCTGGCACTGACACCTTGACAACGGGGTAATCACGATATCAATAAGAAAAACAGACACTGCAGAATTTCACATTACTGTCCGCAGGGTATTAATCTTGGTGTTCCAGAACCCGCCTGTTCAGAAAGTGTTTTGGTGAATATATATGACCGGAGAAGGCGCAAATCGTCCATTTCGTCCTCACCATCGGGCACAATGCAGCTGTTCTGACAGTGCTGGCGGTACAAAGAATAGCAGCGACTCCTCTCGGCTACGGAAGACCCACTACATAATGCAAGGCACACAATAACGTACACCATCCCTGGGCGCTGGTAAACAATTCAAATGGTTGGCAATGCAGCGTCCTACATCTACATACCGTACTAAACAAAAAGTTCGTGGAGCCACGACTAAAACGCATGTACACCACTGAGTCCAGGATAAGCGTATGCATATCACATCCAACCGTCACCGATACAGTAAAGCCAAGACAAACGCATATGCAATGAGTACACAGTGGAACGGCGCCGTACCAGTGCTGCAACTCTCATTTCTTCGTCCCAGCAGTACCGGAATTAAGGTTTTCAACAAATCTTCCTTGCCCGTCGTCCGCTTTCTGCTTCTGACTGTTTCTCCCAGGAGGGTAGGTCAAAGTGGAGGATGCTGCTCCGGATGTCGACGGTTGGCCAGTAGCAGTCTCCATCCCAGCTCCAGGCTTCACCTGTTCAATGTCTTTCTTCGATAGCCCGCTACCCTCTGCAACGACTCCCGCCTTCTTCGCCTCCATCTCTGTCTCCATCCTCACATACTCCTCCCCCCTGATCCTCAAGAACTCCTCGAGAAGAGCCGCATTTCTCGAATTCGGCTTGAAGACCCCAACGGCGATGTCACCCACGGCAGGAACAAACCCTATGACGGCGGAAATTATACAATTCAACAGCATCCTCCGTACGAGCCACCCCGGCAGGTCTGCCTGGCGTGCTTTACGCAGGACGACATAGTACGAGAGGAGGAAATCTGCAAAGTCGCCGATTCCGGGGACGAGCCCGATTATGACTGACCATCCGAAACGCAGGCCGCAGATGGAGAACGACTTATCGAGGTAGTGAGCCCGACGTTGCACGGACTTGAGTATTTTAGCGTCTCGGGGAGAGAGGCCTGGAGGCACTGCGCGCTAGCGGGGGATGTGCGTGAACAGACCAGGGGATGACAGCGGGGAGGACGATAAGACGATGGAGGGATAGATATACCTTTCTACGCCGTAATCTACCCCGTTCGTCGGTGTATTCCTCATAAAGTGGGTCTTGGGGCCTGTACTGATCGATGTGTTTGGCGAACAATTTAACGCCAGCCTTTTGCATGTATGACGACATTGCACGAACTTGGGTGCTTCGTTTAGGATATGTCAGTGGGTGCCCCCGAAAGCCGAACGAGACTTAAGCAAGCCACAAGAGATGATGGTGGTAAGAAGGAGAGGAAGACGATGTTTCTCCACAATCGGGTGCCATCGAGTTGCTTTGTGGTGGTGCCTTGTGATGCAAGGACAAAGACGTCAGAAGGGGGGATGTGGACAGCCTCGTCTGACTCCATCAACCGAGCACCACGCCCGTGCATTCTTCACTTCGGAACGTCCATGTTGCGGCCGTCGCCAGTGCGCAGCAGTCCAATGCACGGTCAGCACTGCGACTTGCAAAACGGCGGACGGCGCGTGTGATCACGACGGCCAGATCACAATTTGACTCGGCCAGTCATAGATGCAAGTCAGATTTGGGGACGCAGTCCATGCCCTTGTTCTTGTCCTTTTGGGTCCTCCCTAAGTACCAGCTTTACTTTCGTTAGGTCCCGCTTCGTGCGCACCGCTACAGTGTTCTCCGTTTGACAAAGCCTGTTTTGAGGCGCCAAAATTCGAGGGACGAAGCACCCGTCTCGCATGTTCGTCCTAAACACGCAGCTGACCCATCTAGTTAAGACCTCGCAGTTATGGCCGGGATCCTCCCCCCAAGCCCATGTGATTGCTGAATGGCGTCGTCACTTCGTAATCGAAGACCACATGCTCTGGGTCGACACTATCATCATAAGTCCCGCACCCGTGCTCGAGCCTTCCGCCACGCACGATTCGCTGACTGGACGGTCAAAGACGGAGACGTTTTCCGTGCTAATCATCTCGTGAAGAATTTTCCGCCAGGCAAGACTGGCGGAAGATCGCGAGGCCAGGGATGTCGCCGCCGCAGCGGATAAAGAGAAGGAGAAGGATGAGGATAAGAAGAAAAACGTCTTCCTGATGAGACCAGTATGAGGCTATTCTTGCTCAGGTGCTGTCACCTCGAGCTCTTTATCTATCACGGCGATCGTAACTCATATCGCGAATGGGCGTACAGCTGGACAATTATTTCCTCCTGAACTGGGTCAGCTGTGTCAAAATCACGATATTTGGAATCCAGATACCGGGAACAAAGTGAGTGTACCTCAGTGATTCAACCTCATGTTTGCGAGTGGCGTTATCGGCATCCTGGATAATGTCCTGTCCAGTTTTTTCTTTCGATTCCGAGCCACGAGTCGCTACCAGCGACGACACAGTTTTCTCTGACTTGAAAGGCGCAAGGTCTCTTCCTTAAATTTTCATGCCTACTTGAGTTCAACAATCGTTGCGTCCCATGCATCTGCCCGATAGTAAAATCCTTCCGGAACGAAGTCTATCGCGCACCGGTCTCCTTCGTGCGTGTGAGTCCACTATGGGCGAAATAGAGCACTAAGTTGGCCCGGAAGACAAACGCCACGCGCGATTTCCCGTGGACTGGCACATCGCTCTCTCCTTACTCTGCCGCTCCGTGCAGGAATCCCGGTCCACTCAGGTAACTCATATGCCTATTGGTGACAGGGGTATCGTAGCTAACGAAACACTGGGCTACTTCTTTACTTGCACTCACCTCTTCCTTCTCAAAATGGGCGTCGACCGCGTCGGCTTAGGCTTAGACAGCATATGGTCAACGAGATGGCACACTATACGACGTGTTACTGGATTCAGCAAGAAGATGCTTGAAACGAGACTTGGGCGGGATGCTGGCCTCGGGCAGCGTGTCGTCGGGGAGATAAGTCAAGGAAAGCTCATTAAGTTGAATGGCGATTTAGCTCAGGGGTAGGTGGTCCATGTACTTCTCTTCATGATGTCCCCGAGGCACCGCGTCGTTGCTTATCCAATTTTCCACTTAGATCGGCAACGATATCCCCAGACGATAAAGAAATCATCCTCACACCTGAGCTCCTCTCTGATAGAGTGCAGGACGTTCAAACTATCCAGTAAGTAATCACATATCTACACCTTGTACCGTCTGATCCGAGTCATCTGAGTCCGTAAATTCACGACGAATGTAATTGTATCTTCTTTTAGGTTCGGTCGGATCCTATGTTCGCTACTTGAACACTCCTTTTGGTGCGGAGAGGAGGCCGTCGAATGTGGGGTGAGCATCCACATACCAATCACCTGGCGGACGTTTCATAACACATTCGTAGCTCCTTTCCCTACTGCTTCTCGTCGCTCCTACTAAGGTTCTCATCATTCCCCTCAGTGCCAGGATGAATTCGATCCCTTCATCGATGAAGTTTGTATGACCTATAATCTATTGGTTTTAGACGACCGAATGATAGAATTGACTTCGCCGGCCACTAAACCCATCCTGCGGCATATTCTCCCATGCTGTCGACTCCAACACCGGTCGATTGGGAAGCCATACGCAAGAAACGATGGACTTTCACCCTCGATTTTGCATGCGGTTCGCTCCACTGCTAGTATGTGAATGGGCAGCAGTACATGTATTTCTGTTGAACAGCGCTTCAACACTGGAAGATGACACTGCGGTAAGTAATATCCGCCTTTGCTGCACCACCGCACCACTCTACGTCTTTACTCTTGGACTGCCATATCTGGCCCAATATCCCCTTTCCGTTGAAGCGCCACTCCCCCCATACGTATAATAATGGACTTTGTATCCCGTTCGCATCGAAGTGAATGAGAGATAGCAGACCAAATGATTGGCTGGATCGGCAATGTCATCTCTGTATAACCGAGCTCGTCTAGAATTCATGGAGTGAGAAGCCGCGTGCGGAGGACTTAAGGTTTACGATGGCGTGCGGGCAGTCGAACAGATACATTGACTTCATCTAGTTGGGAGGGCACTTTACAGAAGGAGTATTGGGGTGCCGGTATGATGAGTCCCGAGGGTGGTGGTGTATCTCCCGAGTTGTTCATTCGCGAATCGCGCTATCAGTTGGCTGGTGCATACAGGTGGAACCGAGAAACTGACCGAAAACTTACACAATGCGACCAACCAAAAAGGAGATTGTCGGCGGGAATAAGGAGTCCTTGGTAATCCAATATGTGCATAGCAATTGGGGTTCTTTCCATGAGTCGGATGGTATTTCATTGCGGAGATCCTGTACTCGGATTGCATGCGGAAATCAATATACTTCCCCCAAGGGGGCACTGTATGACCGCATTCGTAAGTTGCACCTTGAGTAGAACCTACGAACGAGCGCAAGTGGGAGTGAAGAAATTAATAGCCCCAAGGTAGTCATAGCAGGGAATTCTGTTCCGGAAAGAGTTTGAAACAGACGGTAATGGAACGAAACAATGTTTACGGGCAAGCGTACAGCCTTAGCCTCAAGTGCATTATTAACACCGCGGTTACTAATAACGCAGACTGGCCAAGTTTCCTTGATATACATTCGAGCTTGTCTGACATGGACACGCCTCCTGTCAAGGGAAATGAAGGGACCCACTGCAACTGCGTTCCTTTTCACGTGCAACCATATCTTCACCGTATCTACAGCCTGAGGCTATCGACCTTCCTCTAAGTGTGTCCGACTTCCGCTTCCTATACTTTATGCCTGACTAATAAGGGGGGATTCTAATTAGTTGGTTGGTCGCTTCTCAGATAGATTTCACGCGGTTTGCGCTAGGTTGACCAGGAAGAACTATGCACAGCAGCGATGCTAGTAGCCAAAGCCCAGCATGACAGCGGCGCACCGCGGTTACGCACCGTACTACTGACCCTCGGAATTGCTTCGACTTCTGGAGCACCTCCGCAGTAAAACCTGGGTTCAAGATGAGTCGGTGTTTAGGCACCCGATCTGAGAGCAGAAGGTGCCTTCCAGATTGTATTCAAAGTGACGCCGGCCAGCGTAGCACTGATGAGGATCATATCTGTCCGGAATAGACTGATGCCATTCCAACTTCAAGTCATGGCGACTTGGATACGTGGACACGACCTCGGAATCGCAGAATCCTTGCCACCGTCCAGGAGGGACCCCGGACTCCAGGTACGAAAGGTGGTAGCGAGTCATTCGAATCAAGGTACTGCAGAAATTTCGACCTTGGAAATCCATATCGCATAAACCATGCACTATCGCGATAGAGTAAAAGCAACCGATACACGAGGAGTGATTGGGGAGGGAAGCGCCGTACTAGCAACTGGGTTGTTTCAGGTGCATATTGGTCTCACTACTAGCATGTCAGTTGGTCACCACCCATATAGACCGGAAACATACAATCGAGTCGACGGTAACCAAAAAAACTAACGAAAGCCCTCAGGTGGATTTGCAACTTGTTGGATATGAAGGGAAGACGATTTACTGACCGGCGAGTTACCGCCCAATGATACAAAGAAGTGCTGCGTACATGATATGATGACCCGGTACTTGTAGGAAGCCTTTGAACCCCACGTGTCACGTCTTACCGTGCATCTGTGCCTATCCCGGTTGTAGCTTATACCGGCAGCACATCATATCAGTACAAAGTTCACCTCGTGTCCCCATCAATGGCCAAAATGATGACGCAGTACGTACACATATCCCGTCCACGACCTTCTCTAATTCCGTCTCCTATCATATACCCCTGTGGGTACATATATATCCTGGCAGAAGCAGAAGCAGTCTAATATCAATGCGGGATAGATGGAAGGTGCTGGGCATGACTAAAGGTGACGCACGAACATCATATGTGCATTCATCCTACTCCGCCCGCCACTTGAACGTAAAATCCTGCACCCGCAATGCCGATCCAAGTTGTGCATTCGAACCTGTATGATATGTACCTAGTCGCCAATCCCTGACAGTGAGAACGCCCTATCTCTTCCGGTTGCAGTAAATTACCCACGGCAGTCACATACATCCAGGACTAAGCTTATGTTTGCGAAAGCGCACAGGTCCTCAATGATGTTCCGGAAATAATATTGCCAACTTCATGGCTCTGCAATGTCACCTATACTGGATCATAGGCAAAGTCCTACGGTTTAGCTTCCCATTTCTTACCTTGATCCTATCCCATCTGGCGCCAATTACCTGGGTATCATTATCCATGTTACAAGAATGCCTTGAGGTGCACAATGCGTTGCTATCTCAAGGCGAATCCACGCACATATACACTTAGGATGGGAGGAGAATCAGGATCAGTTAGATTCAGACTTTAATCTCTGCACGCGCTCGATGGTTTCCGCTTTTGAGCCTGCATCAGACGGCGCCCGCATTAAGACATGTCACAGGACCTGTATATCAACCGCGCTGTACCGCATATTGGTGGTTGATTAAAAATCGAGCAAACACCGAAAGTAGATTGGGTAAGGTCGAGACGCTGTAGGTCATATGTATTTGGTGTCAGTACTTAACTCCACTCCTTGTTCGCCTCCAGTCGCGGTTTGTGCAGCTATTGCCTAATATAACAGATATGCATGATGTAAGAACGGGTCCGACACAGTCAATGTCCTCACCCCCGGGAACGGTCATCCCCAACTGTCTAAACCATTCGGCGAAAATAGGCCTGTGCTGGGTCCATATCTCTGAAGTTGCTCCACCTGTAGACCAGGTGACAGCACCACGCCGCTGGCTCCAACAGTCTATCCTAAACAATCACGTCGACCGTGGAACTTTCAGCGGGAATACATGTGCAGCGCATAACAAGCACGTTAGCGTAAGTAATAATAGAAAATGCACGCAACGGAAAGTAGACGGCCCGCACGCGACCCAGGAGAATGTTAAAGCTTAGCAAGTAAATATACCACATGGCAAGGAGATGCCATATCCGCCGCGGCGTAACAACCACCGATCCAAGTCCGTCGTCCTCGCGACGCAGGGTTCATGAGACTCAGCCTCCATGGATGCGAGGAACGTGGGCATGGTGACTAGGTGCTGGCCAATACGGACCAACGTTTCGGCAGTACGAGCGGCTTCATTGGCAGGGACGGCGGCAGACGTGGGAGTGAATACATAAACAGGACATGAATAACCGTCGCACATGCATATGTATTCGTAGTTCTGAAGCCAGGAATGAGGCTGCGCATTCTTCCAGTTCCTCATCCGCGTATCGGATAGAGGACGCCACCTCGCCGTCCTTCGAGAAAGTCAAGTTAGAACACCAAACTGCCAGTGTGATATGAGTGATGAAGCAGCACCCAACTCAGGAGGTGGCGTGCGGGATGACGAGATAATGAGCAAGGATAACCAGTTTAGACTATCCTGTGGCATTACCGCCCATACCCAGAGCCTGTCAGAGTGTCAGACAACATACGCAGCTATCGACGTACCATATAATCCCCGCAAACGACAACACAACTAGAGCCCCTGTGTATCCGTCAATGTCGACATTTCCACAACATGGCCGATTGACAAGGTGATCCGATGGGGTAAAGGCGCGATTTCCGCAACTCGGGGTTGCGGTGAGCTGTGGCTGGTTCCCGGCGTCGCCCGAGCCTGGTCAGGGTTGGACTTGTCAGTTGTGCCAGGCCCATCACTTCCATTGATGCACCTGCCATCAAGGATCCTAGCCCGGTGGAGCGGACTGTGTAAGTAACAGGTAAGGTTTTATCCTTGACCACGCAAGACTCGTGCGGTGGCGTCGTATGTTGTGTACTGAGTACATACGTACTGATACATGTCACTTTGTGCCGGGTCACTTCGGCGAGCTCCGAGAAGCGAGATGCCGATCATGGACAACGTGGTTATACATAGTATAGTCGAATGAAGGGGTACAAGAAGGGGGTGAGGCTCGCGAAGGAGTCAGAAAGATAAGATGGGGCGGAGACGATGGACGGAGCGGTAGTAGTGCTATTCTGTTGGATCAAGCTCGAAGGGGATCGCGGTGGATTGATGATGGAAGTTGGATAACTAACTCAGTGACGGGCAAGCGTCATGAACGAGGTGAACGGAGGGAGGGAGACGATAGAGAGATTCTAATTGGACAGGGCAGCGGTGACCCGGATGATCGGGCAGGATTGTGGCCATATCCTAGGACGCCGCGCGGCGACTGGTGTGGTGTCTGTCTAACAAGGGCGAGTACTGGAAGAGGAAAGGTATGTGGAAAGTTTCTGTCCATGGCGACAGGAGGATGTCCCTCCGTGCGATAAGTAAAGCGGCGAGGAAATGGAGTGTCAAGGGGAAGAGTGCCCCAAAATTTAGGCGAAGAATGTCGACATGAGAGATGTCATTGCGATGCTGTACAATAAAGACGAGCTGCCTGCAGGCAACCCCGAAGTCAGCTAAAATGGTAGCGGCTGGGAGCAACTGGGCTTATCTCGAGGACTGAAGACGGCGTATCGATATCTGTGCCGGGAAAGAGGCGAGACTTCTGGCTTTTTATTTTATTTTATTATTTTATTTTATTTTTTTCGCTTTGCGCATCCCTACATTCATTGCGGCCGAATATGAGGCCTAAGATTCAGATCTCCCTCTTCCAACGCCGCGCATCTCTGAGAACATTCGTTTATGAGAAGAAATAACCTTGGAAAAAGTCATCTTGCGTGTCCACACGCAGTCGCTAGCCCAGATCTGACCTGCACGCCAGCCATGCCAGCATTGCCTGTCAAATCCTGCCCTTACCTCGTGCGGGAAACCAATTAATCTTTCCCAACCCTGCTAAGCGTTATAAGTACGATCGCGTTCCGACCTGTCCTTTCTTTCTTCACTGCAGTGTCATCCTGTGCCTGTGCACGTTCTCCTTTTCTTGTTCGCAAGAGTCCCTTGTGTCTTGTACATACTGGGCCTTTCTCTTTCTTCACTTCCTTCATCCCGAGACTTAATCTCTTTGTCTTTCTGCTCTGCCATGTCTGCCGTTCCGCCCCCACATACACAGGGTCACCGTACCAACAAACTCGTTGCACTCCCCAGCTTGGCATGTTCACTCTCCTCCTTGCCTCAAGCGACTAGCCTAGATAGCGTCTCGCTACATCCCAATATGTACTCGCAGCGTGCGGCAGAAAGTGAAGCTAAGGTGACTCTCTTCCTTGCCACCCTAGTGTTTGCTTGCTGACTGCAAATTCGCGTTCCACTCTGCTTTGCAACAGTTGAAAGCGGCCCTCTCAAAGACCGCTGCATCTCAACTGCAAACCCCACCCCCACCGGCCATCCCTCCTTACATGAACCCCGTACGTACGCGATTTCCCTTTGTGTTGATAGTCGCTTGAATTGTTTCGCCGACTGCGCCCCTGGCTTCTCGTACGCGCGCTCTTTATTCGTACAGCCTTCATACAACCCGAATTCACCGAGTTCTTCCCCGCCGTTGATGATGCGCAAGTCGGTATGTATCGTCTCACCGAAACCGTTGTGTCATGGACGTTCGTTCTAATACTCCCTTCACTTCTAGCAAAAACCAAAATTCCATGCCTGATCAGGCTACATTATAGAGTCTCTTGGCCGGGTTTCGTTTCAGCTTTCGCTTCCGTGTTTCTATCTTTGGTCGTCTCCTGCCTTTCTATGCTGGGTATTATTCTAGAGCTCGGACTGCCAACATAAGCGCTGGCTCCGTATTCACCTACTGTCCACCTCCGTACCACAGCACCTCTCGCCATCCGCCACCTCTTTCCCAGCATCCCTCCACCAGCATTTTTCTTACAGCATCGCATCATATAGACACTATCCAATCGCTCGCATCTGCATTAATCACCATGGCATCTGTCTCTTCGTTTTTGTCTCCATCCGTTGTCTTCGGCTGTCTCTCTCGCGTTTGGCTCGGTTGGGTGTTCTCTCGTGTTCCTTGCTTTCCCGCTTTTCGCGTCGCTTCTCCTTATGCATAACCTAGATGATGGTCATCTGGCATTTCCTAGATACCTCCGTCTGCATAGTAGCGTGCTTTGACGTCAAATCCCGACCTCGATTGGCGTGCTGGACACAGGTGGCCCAGTTACTACTAGCTTATGTCGGTTTTCGATCGTCGATATACTCTGACTACGTAGACATTACACTTGTGCAGTGTTCGGATAGCGTTGTCGTGTCTTTATGGGATATCTGGATCGTTCTCGGGATGACCTTGCTTGTGTGATCGTGATTTGGAAGATCAATGGAAGCTATCTCGAGAGCTGTACGTCCCTTGATTGGTGGCAGCGGACTTGGGTTCCATTCCAGCCAATCGCATGCGTTGCAATTTGCTTCCAGCCTCCGTCGGTACCGGTGGCCGCCTTCGTTTGACTCGCACGCGCGTGATCGGCAACATATGATGCACGGTTAGAAGCTTCGAGACATGACATGTGCACGATTAATACTCTGCAACTAACCTTTCTCACCTCGTCACGAGGTAACCTCGTAAGTGCGCGTTGTGGCATAGCCAACTGCATCCTGGATATCAGGTCACATGGTCCCATCTGTGGTCTAGACGCGCACTCAGTATAGGCAGTACTTGCACGCAAAATAAAGCACGTAAAAGCCACCCCATAACTATCCGCGTCAAACTCAGGATGCCAGCACAACGTGCAAGCGTTCCTTTCATTGCCGAGATCGTCCCTTGCAGGTCTCGCGGGGGTCCCGAAATCTGCCGGTCGAGGATGAGCACGCCATAATAATACCCGTGTGGACTATCAATCGAGAGTCTGGACTCA
>JADGIP010000492.1:0-16493 GCA_016618355.2 Astraeus odoratus | reverse complement strand
TTTGGCCAGTTCAGATTCTTGACGAAACTGTTGCTCGTGCACGGACGCTGGTCATACCAACGCATCGCCGATATGCACAGCAATTTCTTCTACAAGGTAAGTCCCGGTCGCCCTAAACCTCGACGCGAACCCCGCTAAGAAAGGAACGTAGAATGTCATTTGGACGCTGGCTATGTTCTGGTTCTTGCCCTTCTGCTAGTGAGACTAACTCTCTTTGGAACTCGAGTTGACGCTCATTTGACAATGTTTCTAAAAGCTTCGACGCCACGTACTTGTACGACTATAGTTTCATTCTGCTTTATAACCTCATCTTTACTGCGCTTCCTGTGATTGTCCTTGGAGGTGGGAGCTTCCCTTGTTCTTTGCAGAAATGTCAATCATTCATGAGCACGTTTAGCGTTTGATCAGGATATTAACGCTAAAGCTGCCTTGGCGTTCCCCGAATTGTACATCCGAGGCATTAGGGGTTTGGAATACACGCGAATGAAGTTTTGGTCATACATGCTGGACGGCCTATACCAGTCCGTCGTCGTGTTTTTCATTCCTTACCTTGCTTGGTCTCTCGGTCTGCCTGCTTCGTGGAATGGTAGAGACATAGATTCGCTTGCCGATTTTGGAACCACTGTGGCCGTGGGCGCTATTTTTGCTGCCAACACGTATGTTGGACTGAATACACACTAGTGCGTACTCTCCCGTTTCCATGTCGAAAATGCCCTAGAAGAACTCATGATCGCTTCGTCAGCTGGACGTACATCACCTGGATCGTTGTCATTGGGTCGTCTCTTGTGATGATTCTATGGGTAGTGATCTATTCGTATCTGCCAGCTAATACCTTCTTCTCGACAAGTTGGTCATTTACCAATGAGGTGGAAATACTGTTCAGCAATCTCATGTTTTGGTGCACTGTGGTGTTCTCCGTCTTAGTCGCACTTGGTAAGGAGGCTGTGCTGTCCGCTGTGCTTGGGCCAATCTGATCTGATATGCTATTAGCCCCGCGGTTTGTTTACAAGTTCGCCCGGTCTACTTACGCCCCACTCGATAAGGATATCGTCAGAGAGGCATGGGTGGGCGGTGATTTGAAGGATCGACTTGGGATCAAGCACCGAAAGGCATCAAAGAATAAGCATGCTGATTTGGAAGCGACACCCATGTTCCGCGATCCACACGTTCGTTCAGCCTCTGAGTTGACTCTACACCAGACCTATCAGCCTACCGTCTCTGCACCGCCACTACCAGTTGAAACCGAAGTCTACGAGCCGCCTCGAGCTCTCGAAGCCTTGACAGTACCGTCAAGCGAACAAAATCTCTTAGAGTCGTCACCCAAAGTGTCGCCACCTCTCTCGTACTGCTCTCCCACGGACATCCCTATTCCCACGGAATATACACCTGGAGAACTCTCCAACAAGCCTCCGACATCGTCTCCCACGCATTTGTCACCCATGTCCCCGCAAACTGCCAGCTCGATGCCACCATCGTCAGCGAGCAACTATTCGCGCCCGTCGACCATCGGATATCAAGACAACGCTGCACCAGAAGCATATGAGATGCAGGAGTGGCATCAACCGTCTTATCCGCCAGGATGGTCACATAACTCTGTACCTCCAAGTTCCCAGCCGCCTTCATCGGGCGATGAGGCATTAGGCGGGGATGGTCGGTACCGACCAGAAGAGGCCGCTATACCCAGTGATTTCAACTCAGAAGACTCGCGGTGGTATGGGGGACGTGCGCTATGAGTGGATGTTCTTGTCGTGTATCTTAGCTAGGAGGGTTACCCTGGATGCAGCCTCGCGCTCTGTTGTACTTTTTTTTCTCCCTGCTCACAGCTGACCGCTCCTGATCCGAGTACTTTATCAGCGGAAACGGGAGGTTAACGAGTAGCCTGACAGTTATTTTGGCATTGTTTACAGCAAATGATGCGGACTTACTTCACCACTATTACTATTACTGCTAACTACATAAGTATTGCTATCTCCTCTGACATTTACACCAACTGAGCATTGCTTGCATGACATGAACGAGATTGGTGCGGCCTTGTGATAGCGGCGATCCCCGATTCGGCGACCAAATTATCAGACTCCGATGCTTCTAGATTGATACTCAGCCCCTGTCGAACTTCTTTCCGCGATCGTTCCCGATATAGATTGGTGACGGTTTCCTGACATTTCACTCCATGTTATGTTATCCTATTATTTCGATGTGGCACTGCCGTTGCTTTGTGGACATTTCAGTCAACGACAAAAAGCAAGGATGGTCGCGCACAAAGACATTTGTACGCGAGGAGAGATTGTTTTTCGTCTTTGTGCATCCCCTCCACCCAGAAAAGAGTACGTTCGTCGTTTTCGATGCATTCTACTTATCTTTCTGGAGGAGGCTGTGGAATGCGGCGATCCGCTGTCCATGGTTTGCCAACTGAGTTATTATCCTATGTCTTCGAGCTTGTAACCCACGCCCTCTCGCAAGAAGAGCGATCTACGCTTGGAATCGGACAACGAAGACTCCCCTTCCATCCGAACACTATCAGAGCACCCATATCGCTATCCGCAGTAAACCGGCACTGGAGGAGCGTGTCTCTGTCTACGCCGACACTCTGGACAAGCCTCTTCGTCTCTGTGGACAACATCATAGAGTATAGCTGCGGCAGCGGACGGGATTCTTCGAACTTCTGTGGATCAAAACGCATCCTCGATGTCGAAAGCTTGGCATATTGCCTCCTTCGTTCCAAAAACTGCACGGTTGACATCTTCATTGACGGAAGAGATCCCGAGTGGGATTTTTCTGACCATATGTGAGCCCCATGCGTCCACACACTCTATTCCGCCGTGTAGTCTCTGACACTTCCGACACTTCGTCATTCCATTCAGCGATGGCGATGACTTGGTTGATGGCCGTCCGTCTGCTCAACATCCATTTGATTCACAGATCATGACCCAGGTTCTCGACATTCTCAGCCATCATATTCACAGATGGCGGTCTCTGACCATATTCTCGGACACATGGACACCCCTGCGTACCGCCGTATATTGCCTGAGCGTCCCTCGTGTGGGTCAAAATAGCTTCTTCAATTCAAGAAGAGGTGCCTCGTGTCTAGAATCCCTTACGTTGATGCAATGTAATGAGTACAACGTCCGAAACGAAATCTTCGCTGCACAGGCACTCGAGGAACCCATCACTACCCCCTTTGCAGCGTTGGTTGGATATGCGGACGGCTCTTCCTCTCCAATTCCTCTGTCCCGGCTACACTCCATCTCTCTTTGCGGCGTGCACGTGAACTGGACGGATTTTGCCTGTTTCATTTCTGGCACGTGCGGGGGCTTATCAAACGGAATTGAAAATCTCGAACTCTCGCATCACGGGTGTGACGTCCGCCCTGATATCACAGAATTTTGTCGAATTCTAGGAAGTTGTGGCAACCTACGATCGCTGACGCTGAAGCTTTCGGAGCCCCAGTGGGTCAGAGGAACACATCAGGGTCCGCCCGTGACTTTACCAAGGTTGGAAACATTGTACCTGATGTTTGATAGCGCGGAGGAGGCTGCTTTCACCCTGAGCCTTTTACGTTGTCCCAGTCTCAGGGCTCTTATACTTGATGATGGCACCGATGCGCAGTGCATCCCGGATGATGCGAGCCCTTTGCTGTGTTACTGTGGGACAGGGACCCTTGGCGCCCCGTCCAGTCGGGGAGATGACCCTGTCAACATTCCCCCTGCCTATCTTCCCCCATCGGACGTTCCATCGGAACTATCGCTCTTCTCCTCCATTCAGGAGTTGACATTGGAACACGTATTGGCTAGTGGTCTGACACCTTATGCCGTTCTTCTTTCCGGCCTGCCGAATCTTCGACGACTCGCCCTTCGTCACATCCCTACATATGCCTTTTCGTCACTGCTCCCTCAACAGATCTTCTGTGATTCACGGACTGCCCCCGAGGTCCGGGCGTCCATCCCGTGTACCCGTCTTGAGTACATCGAAGCGACGCATACCGAAGAAGAGGCGTATAACGTTCTGACCTCCATTTTGCGAGAACGGGAGAAATTAGGGGCCCCTCCCATTCCCGATGTCACGTTCTGCCTCGAAGGAGAATAAGGCAGTATAAGGCGGTCCGCAGGGCTGGCGTATGAAGAGATAACGCACCCAATCGTCATTAATATTTCGGGAGAAGGTGCCGACCTTTCCGGGTGATTTTTCATTTGAGTTTTACGCTGCGGTGGTGAAGTGAATAGCACCTCGTCATGATGTGTCATGTTTTGCGTGCACAGTATGTCTGTACCTGTATCGGAACTCGTGAAATCAAATTTCCACCACTCCTTTGATTTTGCACAGTGCTTTCAGATTGACATACTTAGCAAGTTTATGCTTTGGTGGTTGATTGTGCGAGTATCTGATGCTGTTGGATATCATGATATCTGATGAGACCGTTTGACAGTAGACTCGCAGTGACTCCGTATATTGAAATTTCTGCAACACGTGTTCCGCGCTCTCGCGGCGTTGATGTCAGTGTTTCGTCGCCACTCCACAGCCTTTCCGCATGTAATACAACGAAAACGTAGTGGACACCAGCAAGTCGTTCTCGAAAACTGTCTGTTTTTGCTGATGCTCATGGGTTAAATGAGTTTGACACGCCGAATTTCATCTTTACCTCACCGTTACCTCACTTCTTTCCTGCAGCGTTTTTACCTTTCCGATGGCAGCTCGTTCATCGCAAATCTCCGACATCAGGCAAATTGATCCTCGACATATAGAGATAAAACATTGAAAAGTGACAGGGAGGAGGGCCAAGAACGCATATATGCCTGGTCCCTTTCTGGTGATAATGCGTATCGTGGATAGGATATTAAAGGTGGGGGCATTATCTTCAGGGGCACGCGTTTTCCGGGGGTTCTTCTCTACGAGGTCAGATGTCCTCATGTGTGCTATCTAGAACGACGAAAGATACCCCCGTATAGTTCCGAGTACAAAAAGACGCCCAAGAAATAGGTCGTTGCTCAGCAAAGAACCTTCGCGTGCCTTGTGACCCAAACTCGCTCCACTTCGGGACTGGATAAGCAGCCGGTCTACGCGGTCTGTGAAGCGCATCGGGAGCGAGTGTAGAAGCTGTGTAGTTTCAGCATCCGCCGAACCACCGATTGCTAAATAGTCTCCGAGCGAGTGCTGATCCTTATGTCACGTCGTCAGGCAAGGGGAGTAAAATGAAGTTGGAGCGGCAGTCATTAATTCCTTTCGACTGGGTGCACGTTTGTTGGGGTCTGGCTTGGATTATGTGCCCTTCGAGCACGCTTTATGTTTTTGATCCAACCATGGCGCAAGACTCGACCTATGTGTGATCTTCCTGCGTGGCTAAGCTGCGCACCATTGAATTTTGGTGACAGTCCTTGGGCCATGAGGACTTCTCGTTCACAACCATGTTAGGCGAGTTCTGTCCCAGGGGTCCGATTTTGCGCCTATCGTCCAACCTGGTTTGTCAATTTTCCCTTCTCGGTGATGGGACAACTCAGCCTGAATGGTATAGCCGTTCAATGGTTCCGTCGCTATGGCCTGGACAAAGAAATTCTTAAAAGCAACTGATCAGTGACGCTACAAAGAGAATGGCGAAGGTTGTTATGACCGGAATGGAATGTCGCTCGAAATGCTTCACAAACTGGAATGGACGAGGCTTCGTGGCTGCGCCAGCACAGTTTGCCTTCTAGTCCAATAGCTCCAGCACGCCACGACACTTTGCACAGGTCCACGGGATCTGTGCCACGATTTTAATCAAGATCCTCGACGCCACCAGTTATGTAGAGTTTCCAATATATCTCGAAGTTGAATATGGGATGGTAATTGCACCAGGGATCCATCGACATGTGCTAAATTGAATAACTGCGGAAATCTGCCAAATGTTCTTCACTAGAATGGCTGTGTGTGTGTGCTCGTGCATTATGAAGGGGGAATGGGGCTCGAGACGAGAAGTCCAGAAGACCGCGGCGGCATTGTAGCCAGTATTCATATCCGCGGGTTGGACGGAGGAGAGCCCCTGGGGACCCATGTGCGGTGGGTTTACCAAGCTGCCACCCAGTGCAAACGCATTTGCTTTCGAATAGAGTATTCCCTGAGGATACCCTTCCGGTGTCGACAATCACTGCGACCCTTGTGGGTGACTGTGTATTTCTTCAGATGGATCAAATAGCGACCTAGTTGTGTCATCACCATTTGGGGGATGTTCTCTGCAACAAACCTATAGTCTAAAATGAGGTCTACGAACGCTCAGCGGTCGAGAATTAAAGTCACAGCAGTCGTTGCGACGATCCCAGGAAACGTTCGCGAACTTGAGGTCCTGCCATGAGCCATGCAATATGCCGTGTGTGGACCCAGGAACAGATGCAATCTGCCTTCCTTACCCGATATGGCAGCTGCTTCCCGGCAAGTGCCGATGCGGTCCGGTTTCTATTTCGGCTTCACACAGTGGTGATGATGTCGACCTTGAACCGCTACATATTTCATGCTGGACGGTCTGCAGGTGTCCGTTCAACACTCGGACCTCCAAAGCACCTCCAGCATGCCCCCAGTGCAAGACGAACAGGAAAAACCGTCGACCTCCATCCAGCGAAGGTTCAAGCTCAGCAGGTGAGTTGTCCTGTATCGCTCGGATCCTCTGTCTCAACGTGCCCTCCAGGGCGTGTGATCGCTGTCGGTGAGCGCTCCAGAGCGTGGCTTTGCAGTTGCAGTGCTGATCCCTAGCTGTGTCGACTGTTATCCAGACGCAGAAGAATCAAATGCGACGAGGGCCATCCATGTCAGGCCTGTCAGACTGCCAACTCGGCGTGCACTTTCGAAGAACCGGGCAAACGTAGTCACCCACACAAATCCAAGTAGGTCGTTGTTTCTCGTGCTATGGATTGTGTCTCATCGACCTCAGACGCACGGCTACCCTCGAAGACAGGATGCATCAACTGGAGACACTTATTCAGGCTATCCCACCGTCGGTCTTCACTGCCGGCCTAAGTGCCTCGCAGCACCCGATGTCGGAACCTGGAATGTCTAGTCCGTTGACCACCTTTGCATCGGCAAACCATGCATTCCCCTCTGGCGTGCCGCCTCCGTCATTGCACAGCTATCCACTGACAAACCCATCTACTCATTTCACTGACGTGCCCGCTCGAAACGGTTCGCGGCAGGAGAGCCCCAATGCCGCTCTTCAATCCGTGATCGGGCAATCTTCGTTCGCACAGGCCAGCCCTACCATCGAGCAGCTCCCGGAAGAGCCTGCGCGATCGTCGCTTTCTGCATCCTACCTTTATTTTGATCACGAGGGTTTCACTCGATGGCAAGGGGAGACGTCTGGTCTCCCTCTCCTGGATCTCCTGCTCGAAAACCATATACCCGTAAAATCCGAGATGGACAAGTCTTCTTCGGGCTCTGCGTGGGGCAATCAGTCCTCCAACGGTTCGAACGTAACTTGGTTCCCCAATCGAACTCCAAGACGGACAGACGTCAACCCTGAGACGATCTGGCGTCACATAACATCATTCATCGTGCCCGAACTAATGGACAAGTAATTCCCCCGCTCTCATGTTTTGGCGCCTTCTAATCAACGGCCATCAGCTTGGTCCAGTGCTATTTGTGTACATCCTATTATCTCCTACCGTTCTTACATGTGCCCACCTTTCTGGCGGTACGTGGCTTGTGCACGTTCTGCCGTTTGGTACTCACCTTTCCTAATATAGGACTATGGCAACCCTCGAAAGTGGGGTGAACCCGGGTTTGCCGCATTCATAGTCGCTATCTGTTGCTTAGCCTCTCGTCACATCGACGACCCCCGTGTGCGGTCAGACCCAAGCGAGGGTGTATCGGCAGGGACACAATGGTTCGAACTTTTCGGGCGCCTCCGAATGCTTCCAATTGCCGATCGACCTACGTTATATACCATCCAAGCACACCTTATTGCTGCCGTATACGCAGTTGGGCTCGGAAAGCTTTCCAAAGCTGCTGCACTCTTATCGGAGGCCATAACGGTGTCTATTGATGCCGGGCTGCATCGTTCAGCACACAGCTATGACCTTTTTGACCCAATCGAAGAAGAGGTACGAAAGCGCACGTTTTGGTGTGTCTATATGTGGGACAAGCAGCTCTCGGCGCATTTTGGGAGACCACCCATGCTGCGCCTCCGGGATTGTGACATCGGCGAGCCGGCCATCCTCGATGACGAGTTTATTACTCGGGACGGCATATTATCCCAGCCTGCTGGAATTGAAAGCCGGATGAGTGCGTTCGTCGCGATCATTCGCATTATGGTTGTGTTGGAGTCCGTCCTCAACATGCCACCCCCGCGCCACCCCTCGGGAGACTCATCTCCCTTCCTATTGCGCGCGGCGGGCATGCTCTCCGAACGCAGGCGGCCGAAGGACCTGCGCGAGGAAGAAGCACTATTGGACGAGATTCATCGGTCGGTATCACCATACTGGAGCCACACCTCCGATACGCTTTCGAGTGACGACGTCCTTAGGGTCACTCAGGCCGTCCGTCTCCATTGTGCGGAACAGTTTGTGCGGATGTTGATCTACCGGCACCGAATGTCTTATTTCGTGGCGGAGAGGGTTTATAATGGCTTTTCAGAAGAAGAACCCAGCGAACACGAGCGAGACGCTATGACGGCAGCGCAATCGTGTGCATTGCAGATCATATCGTCACACATGCAAGTTGCCGCGAAGGGACTGATGACGTATTGTGAGTGCTGATGCGTTCTCGGATGCTGACTGCCTGCGAACTATTTCATTCCGCAGATGGTGTGCATGTTATTCATCAGCTTACCCAAGCTGGAAGAACCTTGGTTGCTGTCGTTATCAACTGTAAGTCTGAGAAGCTTCAACGCATGATCCAGCCTGCCCTTGAGGGCATCCGGTCATGTGTTGCGCTTCTGAGACGTTTCAGTGGGCGATACGTTTGCGGTCAGCGCTCAGGGGACCTGATGGAAGAATTCTGTCGTCGTAAGCACTTATTTCCCTGATGTCCGTTATCTCTGGGCTGACTTACGTGATTAGTGACACAAATTCCTCTGGAGCCTTCTCGCACAGATGGCCAGGAACAGTCTAAAAACCGACCACCTTGGATTAGACCGGTCCGCAAAAAGACGCCAAGTGCCACGAAGGCCGGCAGCGACGGCAGCTCCCATCATAGCAGCCCGGAATCTTTCTCGCCATCCGAATTCTTTACAGATCATTCTGCGAGTCCGACAACTATTAATCAAGCGTTCTCTCCCACCCCGAATCCAGTTCCGTCAGCTTCGCCATACGGCATGGCTAATCGGCGGTCCTCGCTTTCGGTTTCTTCATATCTTGATACGTCAAACAATCTGGAAATCGATCCTGCTATGTACATACCATCCCCGGTGGACATGATGGGTATGTTTAATGACGGAAGCGTCGACGTACCTTCATTCCCACCTGACTTCGACATGTGTCCCGCACCCCCGGACCATAACGAACCGCTTTATCGACATATTAGCAATGGGGGTACTATGGTTAAAAGTCCCTGACAGATGTAGTATAGTCGCCCATATGTTATACCACCCAGAGGCTGGCAACTCCACTGCATTGTATCGTAGTTTCGTGTATCGAACCTGATATATATTCTTTCCATGCCTATCTCGGTGTCGCTTCCGAGCCAAGAGAAGACGAACGTTTGACTCGTAACTTCTTCGTCCGTCATGAGACCGCTGTGTCCGCTTCCATCCCGAAAGCCAAGTCCAGTCACGTGGCCTTGGCATGTTACTTCAACCAAGGTTCGTGCTCCTTACCAAGGTCTTGTCCAGAAAATCTTGGCGGAAAATGTTACTTATAAATGCCTGCTCACTTCGCTCCTTTCGTTCGCATTCTTTTCCTTGTGCGTGGACCCAGAAGCAGTGGCGTTGCACCAGCTGACGTTGGCGGGTTCTGTGTATTTCATCCGAGCTATGTTCTCATCGAGATTACTATTCTTTCTCTTCATTACTGTGCCCTTCACGCCTGCATATCCAGCCGTTATGAACCATGCACCATCCCTAGCTCCGGCAGATTACGAGGTGGAGCGTACGCAGGGCAGTATATATCTACCATTACTAGCAAAACGCGTGCCAAACCAGACAGGGGCCATCGGCCTTGGAGACTTCCAAGACGTGTAGGTGCCGTTTATTTTCAGAGTGATCATGGCCACGAGGCTGACATAACGTACCGAAGGACATATAACGTCCTTCTTCAAGTTGGAAATACCCTGCTGCCGGTCGTGCTTGGTGCGTGGATTGTATCTTCGTCATTAGGGGTATCGAATGAGCAGAAATGAAACGATTATAAAGATACCGGATCCTCCGATTTATGGGTGCTTTCTACGTCTTGTCAAGGAACTTGTTCTAAGGGGAAATCCCCGTCATACTCACCAGGAACGTTCAATTACTTGAATATGGACGTGACGCTGCAATATGGAGACTCTTCCACTGGGACACATGCAGCGGGTCCAATGGGGACTGATGTCGTTTCTCTGGCCGGACTCGTGGCAGAAGGCCAATCATTCGCAGCCATTAACGATACTAATACCGCCGTGGAAGAAACTGGGTCATCCGGGATCCTCGGCTTTGGCTTTCCTACGAATAGGTAGGTTGGAGAACTCACGGATTGACTGGTGCTCAGAATGCTGATTCGAGCACGCACAAGTTCAGTGTTCTGTGGTCGAAGATGTACCTGGCCCAGACTCAAAGTTTATTAACGACTCGTGACGCACCGTGGAGCCCCGATGCGAAGATTCATGCTCCAGGCCAACACAAGAACATGGCCACGCAGTGGTTCCCGAAGATTCTCCTGGGCGCCTCGGTAGCCTTCTTCGATAACCTCCTAAACACCAAACAAAGACGTCAGATAGCGAGCGTGGACCTTCTGTTGTCCTCCTTCGCGGCGATCGGCCCGTTAATCCCGCGACTGGTTGCCCGCGGCGAATTGGCCGCTTCCATGTTTACGGTTACCTTGCAACGGGATGCGATCCAGGTCGGCGGAAACGAGGGAACACTCTATATCGGCGAGCTTCCTCCGACCGTGAGCAATGAGAGCCTGACGTGGGTACCAGTGCGTAGGTATCCGCCTGAGCAAGGTGGTATGGAGCCACCACTAGATGCCCCAGACGAGGTGCGCCACTACTTACGCTCGGCTCCACTCGCTCTGAGCTTACCCTTGCTAGATTTACCCCATCGCTTGGGAGATAGCAGTGGAAGAGGTGTACTTCGACGAAATTAAGTTGCCACGTTCCCAACTATCCACGTCCAACATTTCCCTCTCTGCACTGATCGATACTGTGAGCACCTTTCTCCATCGGTCATATCAGCTCCAAGACACGACACTTTTGATTTAATAGGGAAACTCGCTGATCCGCGGTCCGCCGGACGTAGTGGCGCATATTCAAACGATGTCGGGAGGATCTCAATTCCATTGTTCTACCCCACACACTCTTGCGTTTCAGATCGGAGGAAAGCTTTTTCCAGTAGACCCGCGCGATTTTGTGAAGCAGGTTCATGCAGGTGACGTCAATACCTGTGCAGCGAATCTAGCTGCTACGGACGTGCCCGTTGGGAATGGGTCCGGATATCTCTATAGCTGGAATCTGGGCCAGCCTTTCTTGAAAGGGTGAGTATTGGAAAACACGAGATACCATAGACGTACAGAAGCAAGCACGAGGCTTGCGAAGCGTTGCCAATTCTAATTTCGCGAAGCGCGCAATACGTCGGTGCCAGACTATGTAGACTTCCACGGGGGTGTCTCTACGTCGGTTCCGCTAGCTAATATCGTCCAAGTCCCGCTGATGTATCCGGCTGTAGCTGATTCAAGGCATCCACAGGGTCCTAGCCTCATTCTACTATGGCTCACTGTCTCGTCCATCTGAAGACCCTCCTCGCATCGGGCTGCTCTCTACTGTACCATCCGATGCGGGAGAGTTGCTTAAGCAGGTTGTGCAATTCGCGGAAGCTACATACCATGATTTCTCTCGTGAGTTTCATTATATATTACCTACTGCCTTGGACTGACGGTCCAAAAAATCCTTGACCAGATGTCGTGGAATCCGCACCAGCCTCTTTACCACCAGCATACAGCACAGGCATTGGAGGCGTCCCTCTCGCATTTCCAACACTGGGGATAGATGAATTCAACGAGAGTAGCCCAGTTAACAGTGGTTCGCAAGTCAAAGTCAGCGCTGGCCGTTGGAGGGTGTTGATTGGTTTATTGGGTTGGGTGACGTGGGAAATGGTTGTTTAACACCTGAGGCGTGATGTTTTGTGAGTCGACCACGCGATCTTTCATTGCAAGTAAGACTTTTCCGTTTTGCATTATGACCTATATCGGATGAGATTGGAACCCGCATGCCACATTAATGCATCAGAGCGCACCATTTCTATATACCCACAACACTTGGCCATTAGATAACTTTACATGTAGGATTTGCTGTTATACATGGTCTCCTACTCTGGCAGCTTCGGCTTGGGCTCGACTAGAGTACGATAAATGATTTTCCCTTTCCTTTGCGCTGCAAGATTGATACAGAGCTGCACAAAACGCGTCGTGGTGGTGCCGTTTCCGTATTTAGAAAATACGCAGCCGATTTCAACTTTCAAGTTGCTCTTTCCAACTAGAGTCCTTTGCATTACCATGGGTCAAGAAAATGCGCGCCATCACCACAACCACTATACACGATCAGTGGCCCACATTCGATCCCCGCGCACTGCGACAACCCGTATCTAGGTTCGCCTCGGGTGCAGACAACATACGGAAACGCCAATGAACTCTGTTTCGATCGCGTCCAATCACCGGGGCCCGAAGACCGGAGGGTTTGCATTCGAATTGAGTTGATCAGATGTGATGCCCGTCCTGTTGGACATAGTCAATTCGTTGTTTATTAGAAGTTTGTAATTGTCGGCAGTAAATGCACATGTGCGGCAATGCCATCCTCGCGGAGGTCACATGGTGTACTAGTGATACAAGGAAGGTGTGTCCTTTCTACTCGACAGCATTGATCAAAAAGCTTATCATTTCGTGCAATACCGGACCGTTGTCTCTCAAATATTGTTCTATACTGGATAAGAGCCTGTGGTATGTTTCCTGCCTGACGCACGATTCCCGCAGATTTCGTTTTGGTATTGTTGTGCAGCATGATCCAACGTTCAAGTTCGTGGTTGAGAACAACAATCCTTTCTGGTTTGCGCTTTTCTACTATTCTGGAAATGACTGTACCTCGTAAAGTCAACGTCACTGCCCACTCTCCGACACGTTTGATATGGTGGATGGGTATTTTGCCTGTTGTGCCAAGTTTTGTCAAGGTCAGGTGGATTATGGCTGCTTACCCTCTGAATGCCTAGCACGTTACCTTGGCATTGCATGTATCCCTCAGTGCTACCCGAAGGGGGTGCAAAACGATGCGCCTCAAGAGGCCCAGCCAGTACAAGTTTCATCTACCGAATATCCAAGTATTCCATGGAATATTCGGATGCTGGATTGATGGACGAGGCCTGGATCAAAGATTTGAGGTCCCCGTCGCTCTCGGCTGACAGACTCATGCTCTTCGACTTAAAGGCTCTGTGACATTATTATTCCAAGGAGATGTAGACATACGGAACACTTCCATCGACCACAGCTTACCCCAAGCGCACGATAAATATCTCATTCAATGTAGTAACGAGATTTTTTACGTTGAACGATCCGAAAAGGCGTACACTGGGCAATTGGCGAAGACCATACGATCTATCATCTTGTGCTGACACATCTTTTACCAATCAAGCAGCGCAAGTCCTTGACTCCTGCGTTTCAGTCATCCAGCCATTCGAAACTTTACACCAATTTGCTATAGCTGTGGGTACAAAGTGCGGAGACTTCCTTTATCTTGCATTCGGCAGCTGATTGTACATTCCACGCGAAAGCTGGACGGGAAGCAATAACAGATGCGGACGATGGAACCGTGCTGGTGCATTCGGCTAGGCTCTGCACACTTCATAGTCTAGTGTTCCCAACGAAACAGGATCAACCACATATCAAGAGCTGAAGCACACATATTTTCGTGCCGGGAACGCCTACGAATGTGTGCACCATACAGGCTTGACACCATCTGGCTTGCTAGCTTCTCTCACGATTTCGGCTCTCTTGGTAGTAAACCAGCTTCGGTAACTGCAACCTTCGATACGACTGGAGCCTCTCAGACTCGTAGTGCGCTTGATTCCGGATATTTTGTCATTTCCCAAGTGTTGCCTGCTCTTGTTTATCTGCCAACTGAAAGAGAAAAACTGTTTCGGTAAATAAAAAGAACACTGTCAGGGATATGCAAGGAGTTACTCGCGTGGACGAAGGATGAGAAAGGGGAAAGATCGATCATCTCATTGCTGAGCACGGACTTTGTTGATAGCCAATTCCTGTTATCCTCTAATTGCGGATTTCAGCCCGAACGGAAGGCGCACATACTGATTTCGACTTGTCTCGCAGAGAGGACATGACACAGGTAAGCAAGTGGAGAAACCATGTGACTCCGAAGATTATCACTCATCACTAATAGATAAATGTCTTACTCGGAACTAGACAACTTCGAGTACGTATTGCGTCCATTGCGCGGGACTTCAAGTTTATTAACGTTACTACTGTTTCTAGTCAGCTTCGTCTAGGTATTGCTGGAACTTGCTCGGGATGCTGAAATACAGATAACGTTGTGAGAGAAGTCGACGATGATTGCTGGTGATCCTACTTATGATCAGTTCTCCAATGGCCTACCTTGATGCAATGGTGGATAAGATACTATGTCTTCACCCACCCATAACCGGGCTTATCCGTGTAGTACGTGTCCTACACCCAGACTGTTACTCGTATTCATTCTTTCACTTTTTACTTTATGGGCGACAGAAGATTCACTTTTGGAACCAGTGCATATAAGGTCCACGGAAGTCGTTGACAGCCTCTATCGCAAAATGCACTTATATCGATATTTCAATCCTCCGCACAAGCCTCTCCAATGCTATTTGAAGTTCTGATATGAAGGAGTTCAAGCCCGAAAGGTGGCTGGAAGAGGATGGTATCCCAAGGAAGGCGCAGGAGATACAGGTGTCTCGCCATATACTGATCTTTTCAGATGGACAGAGGACTTGCCTTGGGGATGGGTTTGCTGTGACTGAGTTCAACGTGGGTGAATCTCGCAAATTTGGAGCATCTCGGACGTGTTGATATTGGTGGAGATTTACAGACGGCATTGACCGTTCTTGTAAGAATTTCCTTTTCGAGATACGAGGACCAAACACCAAAGAATACGAAGGTAGAAATAGTTACGAAGGCTCAAGATTGTAGAGGTGGGTACCAAAGTACCTTTTTATATGAGGAGGTATGAAAGGTGAGTAAACGATGGGGGCGATTATACGAATATCCTCTGAGGGGACATAGCCTACACTAACCGATCACAATATCTTTCATTTATCTGCTTATTTATGAAACCATGTTTCATGCGTTCCATACGCACCGCTGCCGCCTCCTTGATATTTTCGGTAAATGTAAAAAGTCTGTATAGGTGGACACAGGAGAGACCGTATTGTTTGACGTGTCCTATCTGCCTGCCAATTCAGATGGAATTCACCTGCAAATCTGGATGTTATAAATGCAATGTTGTGTATATTCGACACTAACTGGTATTCCATCTCCAGGTCGCAAGTACCAAAGGAACCACAAAAGGAAGATACTATCTCAACCTTCTGAGCCTGTATTCACTAAGTATTATTTTGAGCACACGATTGAATGCTAGACCAGACCGCCTGCGGTGTGTAGTATCCGCTTCATAACGTCAGACTTTCCTACGCTGCAGCATTTTAGTGGTCTTACAGCTGGAGGGGAACAACACGATTGCATCCCTAGCTGACGAAACATACACCACGGTGGTAATGGTGATGGCACCACGACCGCAAGGGGCAGACCACTAACTAAAACCTTCTCCGTTGTATCCACCATTAGGTTCTATATACACTAGCAGCCTAAACCTGAGCACCATCGCAAGTCTGCAAATAATGGCATCCCACTACTTCCTGGACTCGCATAATGACGGACAAAGGCCACCCATACAGACATGTTTCGCTATTGAGAGACACCTTTTCGACATACATCCTCGATACTGTACATGATATCATTACAAGTACGGAAGGTGGTTTTTTGAACCGCTCTCGCAGAGAACTTCGAGATTCAGAGTAAAGGCATTCCCCAATGAAGCATTGAACCCACAAAAGGGATAACATGACGATTGGACAAGAACAAACACTACTAACAGATCTTGCGATAGAACTCGCGATTCCGGCGAGTAGTGACATTGGCTAGATCAAGAACGAGGGCCCGCGACTATAAGTGCATCACCAGATGCCACCGTTGGTGCAGTGCTCAGATCATGTTCATCAATCCCCTTCCTGATATACTCTCGTGAAACATTTCACCAAGATCGTCTTAGCTATATGTCGATACAGCGGGCAGTAACCGACCTCTCCAGCTGTGTTTAAG
>JADGIP010000491.1:0-16575 GCA_016618355.2 Astraeus odoratus | reverse complement strand
CCCCCCCCCAATGCCCTCTACGACGTGTCCGGCGACACCAGGTCCTAGTTCGAAAGCACAGGTGCAAAAGAGATACACGGCCGACGCAGAACCTGTGTCTGCCAGAGAGCCCAAGAAGCAGAGAATGGATCTCTCATCACCTGAGACGCGCCAGCGCCCCGATTCTAATCGAGAGAATAGCAAACGCCGGAGGAGGAGAAAGAAGAAGACTCCGATTGTTGGTACGAGCGCGGGTGGGTTGACGAGGAACGACGTAGCCGTCCCGTCCTCTCGGGAGTCTGCGTGTCCTACTTCCGGCGCCTCCTCGGCGTGTAACCAAATAATCCGGTTCCCTTCTACGGCACCTGAGGCTGAATCAAGCTCTTCTAAATCTCCCGCTCCAGAATCATCTACAGCTTCTAGCGTTGCCTCTATCCGAGATGCCGATGGTGATGGAGGTGCCAATAAACAAGCTACTCATCCAGTAAGTTCGCAGAATGTGCTATAATCTACCATGTCAATACAATGGATAGGAGGAAAGAGGTGACACTCCCGACTCTGTCACTAAGTCTACTACAACCTTATTGGACAACAAGGTGGCACAGCTCACACAGGAGCTTGCCGCGAAAAGCGAGGTATGATTCAGCTCGCGCATCGCGTCTTTGTGACTGACATCGGTGTTTCTTTCCAAGTTGCTGGCGTCCCACCAAGCACTGCTCACGCAGGTGCAGCAGACCATCACCTGCCAAATATGCTTGGAGCTCATGCACAAGCCTTATGCTCTCTCGCCCTGTGGGCACCTCGCATGCCATGAGTGCCTTGTCCAGTGGTTCAAGGCACCTTTACCAGATGGCCGCCCGGCCCGTTCCATTCTCTCTCGCAAAAAAACTTGTCCACATTGCCGTGCCATCGTGCGTGAACGTCCTATTGAAGTCTGGGGCGTCAAGAGCATAGTGCAAGCGGTTGCAAAAAGCAGCCTTGTCCCCGGTAACACCTCCGCTGCAGCGAGTTCTCCTGAAAACCAAAATGCGGTCGCTGATCCCTGGGGTGGTATATTCCCTAAGATTCGGCATGGTAATGAAACCCGTTACCACCTGTTCCGAGGGAGAGGGGACGATGGCGGAGATGCCGATCGCGCCCCTGATCTTGAGAGAGTCGGAATGCTTGACATGGAGGACGGTGGAATATACCGATGTCTTGATTGCATGCATGAGATCTGGAATGGTGCCTGCACAAGTTGCGGGCGCGAGTATCCCGGACACCGAAATGATGAAGATGATGGCGAAGATCTTGAGTGGATGGATGATGAGCCTGGTGCTGAGGAGGTGAACATAGCAGATGATCCTGGGTGGATCGGCTTGGAGGGTGGATACGGTGATGATGCGGGTGATGATGACGATGACGGTCCCATGTTCGCACCTTGGCCCTTCTTTCACGATCCATACAGCCTCATGATGGGTACTGTCTTCCATGACGAAGACGAAGACTACATAGAGGATGAGGAAGAAGCGTACGGGTCCGGTGTCTACGGGTTTGAAGAGGACTATGACGAGGATGAGGAAGACGGGTATGAGAGCGACTTCATTGACGATCGTCCCATGATGCCATATGAGGGCGAGGGGCGCATATACGAGATTTCAGACAGCGATGGTGAACATGGCCCTTCGCCAGACCGTCAGGAGTCACCTACTCCAGAGGCGGAGGACAATAATGAAGCTCCCCGCAGATCGATGCGCATACGCCGCCAAACTGCTGTCGTTTACTCCGACGACGAAGACGACGAAGAAGAGAGCGACGTCACACCCGTTGCATGGAACAGAAGCCCCGCGCATAGCAGTCGAGGGCGAATCATTTACTCTGATGAGTCGGGGGCCGAGACAGACGACTAGAAAGATAATTATTGTATATTGCTCATTGCTGGTGTAGTTTCATCGTAGTGCATAAGGTATCTTAGCAGGCAGTGCAATTATTCGCAGATTCCATCATGGCGCCTCGATGTGCGGATCGACGACGGTCTACGATGCATCGTGTATCGGATGAAAGACGAGTTCCGGTCAATTGTCTCGTCGCAAGGTGGCCTTACCGTCGCATGCATTGACCGCTCCGTCGCAAGTTCTGCTGCCGTCAGAAACTCTGGCACGAGAAAACCACGTGTATACCTCCGTTGCTATATCGCTTGACGTCGGCCAGCTATCCTTGAACGTGGTGGGCGGCTGCCAGGAGACGACGGTCCTCGTATGTAAGTGGTGGAGGTGACGCCATCCATTGCATAGTAGAACGAAATCGACTTGCGCGGAGGAATCTTTTGTCTTCCTACATGACTGACTCTACTGATCCGAGATGTTAGGGTCGGGGCGCGTGGCCTGCATGTGGTAGCACAGCTGGTATACGTATACGGGGACCTTATTGGTCGGGACAATTGTTTTTTTACGCCAGACATGTCCATGCACTTGGGTTCGGTGCACATCATGAAGTGTGTGCCTAGGTACACTTGACGACCATCACACTGTGACCTGGCTATGCACCACGCCGTTAGGTCCGGGGGGCACAGAAACACACGATCTCCTGGCCGGCATGCCAACGATGTTATCCTCCAGTGGAGAGCTCAGAGACTGTTATCTGATAATAAGGTACGCCACCCACCACACATGTTGGCCCAGCCTCTTAACTGCTCCAAACAGTTTTGACGCAGGTTGATGTAGCTATCCATACCATCCCAACGGGTACCTAAGTAGACGTTCGCCGAGACATTGAGAGGTCCACAATTGACCCTATATACAAGCGAGCTCACTCTATGTGGTTAATCTTTGTGCAGGGTCGCTGAGAAGACGTCGCGTTGGTCGCATCCGAGTGTTGCGGAAATGTTGACTTCTGCCTACTTTTCAATCATGCCTCCAGCCGCCGCTATTGCAAACACTTCGTAAACAGCTCTCTCTCCCGTTCAACCATGCGACAGCAGGCTGTCTATACCAGCTGCAGTGTACGGAGCGCAGTAAAGTCCTGCGTCTTAACAATTCTACTCCTTCAGCGGGCACGAATGTTGCGATCCATCCCCGCGTAACCTATCATTCCGGGTCGTCGTCGATGCGCCGCTCTCTAGTTGCTACTCGCCCTTTCCGAGATCGGGCAAGGTGCTCGTAACGCGTTTTCTGCGCGTTGACCGGTAGCCATGTCCGCCTCGCCTCAGCAACGTGTATCATTCATCCACGTCTTCACAATGCACACTCGTGCTGGTGCTGTGCCATGACGGTCCTCACCGGCTCAGCCGTGCATAAGGGGTACGCGTGCCGTCCTTTTCAGTCTGCTCCATACTCATTTTTCTTCTGCTTCTCTCACCGTTTCTTCAAATTCCCTGCCACCCTACAGCCCCGGTCTGCCCTCAAGTCGCTTCGTGGACTCATTTCAGGCTGGCTGCTCCACCAAACCCACCTCCAATGCGATCCAGGACCAGCAAGGTTCAACGTACTTCTTCCAGCCCAAATCCACGACCACCGCGCGCAAACGCGATTCACTGGCTCTTTTCCTCAAATCTTCCCCACCGGAGGACTTCAGCCGCCCTCAGTGCTGACATTGGTCGGAGGAACATTTTCGGGATGAGCGAGATTTTTGGTGTTCTTCTGAATGTACGTCCGTTAAGCCCTCCGTCATGGCATATACCTCATTCCATCGTACGGTGCGCCGTCAGCCCTCCGAGACTGCACGCTCGCTGACAGAGTCCAAACGCCTTCTCGAGGAGGCGCGGAATGTGATCAAGGAGGAACGCGATCGTTCCCAGGTGCGGACCAAGCACACCTTTTCCCGCCTACCTGGATTCTTCCACCGGGAAACCGAGATGCGTGCCGTCCAGCATACGCTCAAAGGCGCTCCGTCGTTCACCATCATATTTGGCGCGAGCTCGGTTGGAAAGGCATGTTTCAAGTAATTGATATGCTACCGCACTGCGCTAACCAGTGACCCACTGCTGTGTGAACAAGTAGACGGCACTAGTGCGAGAAGTCCTTTCGCAGGACCGATATCACGTCCTCCACTTCGATCTGCGCATTCCAGGCTTTGCAGACATTTATAGTCTCTACATGAGCCTGAGTCAGCAGATGGAGCAGTACTTTGACGGAATAGCTGCCAATGTGCCAGGGTTCGAGGATTTCCGAAAGGAGGCATTAGGTTTCAAGGTTCGTTCGCTGGAATGGGGCTGATGTGAAGAAAACTCATTGCGCCCAGCGTGATCGCGAAACTGTTGAACGCCGGATCTCAGAGGCCCCTGTTGGGAGCATCGGATCTCATGTGAGGACAAGTGATGTGGCTCGCTTGATGGAGATGTTCCAGGTAAGAAATCGGGTGAATATAGGTCGTAACAAGTGTCGTCATTACGTTACTGCAGAGTTGCCTGCTGAGATACGCCGAATTCGAACCTCCTGTGGAGCTTGCTTTTCTCGGGAAGAAGGGGTCGAGCATATCGTCGGATCGCACACAGGTCAACCATTCCCCTCCCCCAAACAAGCGGTGGTTCTTCCATCGAAACGGGAGAAGAAGCAGTGATGGTGCGCAGGAGTTATCTTCCACTGCTATCAATTCGAATCCCCGGGAAAAGGAGCCAGAAAGGCCAGTTAAGAAAATGCCAGTACTTTTCTTTGATGAGGCTCATAGATTGTAAGTTTTTTTGTTTGATGATGATTAGCCCTGATCGTTGAGTTTCGCTAGGCCGTCATTGATACAGTCCGTGGAAACCATGAGGTGTCTACTCGACTCAATGCTCGCTCTCACGAAGCAGGACAGGCTGTGTCATGTCATCCATGCTACCAGCGATCCCTTCTATCACACTTGGCTAAGGCAGCTGAACGTAATACAACATTGCAAGGTGAGCCTCGCGCAGTCAAATCATCCCTAAGCATTGAAATTGGTGTAGATCATCACTGTCGGAGACTGTTCCAAGACCGAGATGCGCGCATTCTTCTATGACCATCTGTTACATCGTGTCCCGGAATCGCTACGGCTCCCATTGTCCTTCGAGCTACTGTACGAGGCATTTGGAGGAAAGCTAGCCCACTGGCAGGATTATGTCGATGACTATGGTAAGGGGATCTGTGCTGTGAAGTTGGTATTAGCTTACGCATTTTCCGATCCAATCCAGTGAGTGCCGATGGCAATTTCGATAGTACGTCTACGGTTGTTTTGGTCTGCAACGTGCTGACATTTGATTCAGTCAAACAGAGCTCGCATTTCCTTCAAGCGCATGCCATCCTCAATCTTCATATCATCCACTCCTCCCAGATCAGTGGCCCTCCAGGTCAAGAGCCCATCACGCCATCTACTCCTGCCCCTCGACCGCGGTCCAGTGGTCCCGATGCTCTTCATGCTGCCCTCGGACCGGCGGGATTCAAGTCCTTCTCGCCCTTCTCTTCCGCTCGTGAGAGCACTGGTTTGGAGGACTACTCTGCCGACTTCAGTGCTATGCAGCTACTGAAAGTCATGAGCAAGCTTAGCCAACCTGGAACGACCCATCTCCCCTACTTCTTGTTGTGTCGTGAGATTGGTGTTCGCGCTGTCGACGGCATGGTCAAAGGTCGTGTGCTCAACCTTCATTGGACGGACCCAGTTGGAGCCAAAGACACTGCCGATCCACCCGTAGCGAGGGAGCCTTTATCACCAGTGCCTATGACGACGAGGATGACAAGTAATAATTCCTACGTAGGCGGCGCAAGCGGGACGGTGGGCATCGAATCGTCGGAAGATGGCGATATGGTGATGGTGAACCCCATCAATTTGTCTGCGAGGGACCTCGGACAGATCGACGAGGGCGATGAACAGGAGATCGTTGGGCCGCGCTTGGTACCGATTGCACCAATTATGCGCTATGCGATGCGCGAGGTCGTACAGGAGTATGAGGACGTGCGGACGGTCTCGGAGTATGCATCACTGAACGACCCTGATGAGTACTGATGTTGGACGCTGAGGCTGGTACCTCGTACTGCATTATTTCCTGGTTTGTTATAATCACGTATCAATCATTACCACACATACGCTCTGTACTGCTATTCCTTTCGAGGCTGACTTTAGACTGTCTTTGTGGGCCTGCCAGAGGTGAATCACTCCTGTATACGTCCGTTGCATGCTATAAGTGGTTATTTGTCCGAAGGACCTACAGTTCCTGTCTCTGAAGGCCTGACTGGTCGAGGAGGCGGCGGAATTATCCGAGGTTCATCCGCCCTAGACCAGATCACGAGGAGAGATGTCCGAGCGGGACAGCTAGGCCTAGGGCATCACGGCTATCGGATTTATCTGCCTCCTGTGAGGCAAGTCAGGGGATAATCCCCACTGTCCGCTAGAGCGGAAGAATCATCGCTCTGTACAGTATATACAGTGACCGAATAGACAGAATCAATATCATTGATCCACGCCACCATCCCGAAACGACTACCTGATACTTGATCTTATCGTTAGCTTATTCTGTATTGCGCTCGACCCGTCAATCGGACGACTACTCGCTCTGAGCCTTTGCCACTGCCATCATTGCCTATTCTTATTCTACGTATAATAACCTTTAGATGACTGATCCATGCGTAGAGCATACGATGGAATCCTACGCAAAAATCTCCTTCAAAACTAGCACCGCAACATACACAGAAGCCGAACGGAACTCAGCTTTAGATCACTGCTATCATGCAACTGTTTGTGCTGTCCAGACGCAATTGTGCGATGTAACAAGGCCTTATGTAATACTGTAGCTTCATATCCAACTTAACTGTCCTCGGGAAATATATGTAGCATATCCTGTAGATAAAGCACATGAGAGTGTTCGATCACACCGTCAAGATTGTTGTCCCGTATTTTCTGCCCCACCAAGTCTACCGGAAAACATCAACCAATACAGAATTGCAAGTAAGACCAGCAGAGATAGTAGCAAAAGTAGACGGAAAAAATTCCGTCTTAACATCACAGGCCAATATTCGTGCAAAAGCTTGATCGGGTGACATCGGACCGTTAATTGCCCATCGTTCCGATGGACCACCATCAACCGCAAAGCCGTCCACCAACACTCCGGTAGCAGTTCAACGTCAAGGTATTTGAGCATCCCGTGGCTCTGCAGTCGTTCGGAACAGGGTTTTGGTTGCGACCGCGACTTGATCATGTTCTCGATGACGCTGTACTGGATGTGCGTTTTCGGCGGCCACTGAATCACCAATTCCTCCAGCCGTGGTAGCACCACGTTGGTGCCATCGTCTCTGCGGATAGTAAGCATCTCGAAGGTTTTTCCTGTAATCACTTGTCTGTTGTATCTGGGCAGAAAATGAAGATGTGTAATCCTGGGGAGCCCGGACAATATTCCGAGAAGCCTGCTTTCGTCGTCGAAGAAACCGCATGTTTCTAATCTCTCCAGAGAAGGGACGCTCTCGAGGAACATCTCCACACAGGAATCCACAGCGTATGACCAGAATTCACCGGACTGACACTGAAGCCAGGTGATGGTCAGTGAGGTAAGTACAGGGGTGCGAAAGGTTTCGAGAAAATGTGGGGCGCGGCAGAGGTTGTTTAAAGAAAGGTGTGTGAGCTCGCTCAGCACGACTTCATTACCGTGGTATGCAGGATTGTGGTTATCGCAGACGAAACTGATGTTGAGGAATTGGAGATTTGGACACGCCGTGAGGATAGAGCACATCCTTGAAATATCTGCCATCAGTTGAGGTATGCTGAGGGATAGGAGTTGATGACCGTGTATGACAAAAAGCGGTGCCATCGCCGTGCATTGTGTAACAGTGGGATAGTTACAGATGATATCAGGCACCACACAGGTAAGCGCCGTCAACTGACTGAACTGCCTCGATCCCAACATATTCATCAAGCCTTTGTGGGGACAGAAAGACAGCTTGCTGATGCGGTTGCTCTTTTCAAGCAAGGCCAACGGAGCTGCCTCGTGGAGTTTCGTCTTTGGAGACAAATTGAGCTCCACAATGAGAGGCAGGTCTCTCGTGCGAAGTATGCGAGCTTGCAATGCGTTCAAGCTCTTAAACTTCCCCGAGGCCACGTTGACTGAGATGAACCTCCAAATCGACGGATTCCCATAGGCAATGTTTCGCCACCGCTTTGATACGAGACAGAGTTGGAGAGGGGCACGCGAGGCATCGTTACAGTTCGAAGATCCTATGTTTTCTATGCTATGTTCGAATATCTTCTCCACCACCTCTATGGGTAGAACATCCGCAGGGTCACGGTGTCGCTTGCCCCAGAGAACGCATGAAGCTACTTTAAGGGGGTTAATATACACCATTAATACTTCCAAGATCTGTCACTCCTCGGTTCCATCATCTATGAGAAGGGACTACTCACCTATGGCAGGAGGCTTGGACGAAAGTGCTGGTCAATATCGCGGGGGCAAAGGTGTGAGAATCCCCCTATGCAGCGTAGGGGAAATATTACCACCCCTCATAGGCTATATGCCGCAGTGCGAGCAGCACGGCGCGATGCACTTTCACGCTCACCGAAACTCTCCAATAGCACGACAGCTGGAGTGTCACTGTTATCTGTTTTCGTCCCGTTCAATAGGGTAGAATTACAAAAACTTGTCTGTTTCCCCAGGTCTGAAAGCTGTCATCCCGGACTGCACTGATAGGCAGTCGGAAGCGTCCAGCGCCATTCTTCACCACGTCCGACCCAATCATATGATATTAACCACCCGCACATGCTTTGTAGCATAATATATCATCATCGGTGTGAGTAGGGCTGCATCCCATTGAGATGGCCAGGTCCTTGAGACGATGCCAGTTGCAGCATAGCGTATGGCCACGCTGCGGGGATCACATTGGATGCCAATCCGCATCCAGAGGAGTTCCAAGCCAAATAGAGAAGGACCATGCAGTGCTGAAAACGGTCTTTGGCTTTGGGAGGGACGACAGGAAGATCATCTAGCCTAACCAAGGAATCCCTCTCTTGAGACCATGTAAGATCTAACAAATACTATACCATAAGGCGGGCCTTCTCTTCCTCAGTTTCTTCAAGATCAGATCAAGTAAGTTTAGGTTCGGCAGATGTAGAGTCCTCGCGTTCACCTTCCCAAGCTGGCTTTCTCTTCTTACCAAGAATACAGAGGCACTTAGTGAGACGACGCTTGGTGGTGACGTGCGAGCGGTTTGATAAACTTGACCACTAATCACCAGGGCGATCAATACAAGGACGAGATCGTGGCGAAGGGGTAACAGGTAGCAAGTAGATCGATAGAATGGGGTAAGAAAATCTGAGGTAGTTCAAAATACGAGTAGTCACACAGTAGAATTTCGAAGACGTGCTCAAGAGAAAACTGGGTCTGCTGCCTTTCATTTTAAATACGACGTCTTGCTATAGCGTGGGAATGATTGACAGCAAAGAAGTCTGTAAGATGGGACCTGTCAATTGTTGCCCATCTACCACAGCACAGCGGGCCAGATGAGCAGCAGGAAACTCAACACCGATGAGCTCAAGCTCCACCAGGCGGCACTCACCGCCAATGACAAGGTCTGCACAGTGTTTCTAATGCGACTTGGTATCATTATTGACACTCATCGCTGCAGATCCTTACAATGAAGGATGCAGAGAAGCTTCTACCAGATCCGGCGGCTCGGACTGCTGCGATCAACTTTCTACTTGGAACAGTGAGGAATCGAGCATTGTGATACGTGTTCTTCCTGATGGATTTTGTGAAGGGCATGTTCAAGGTAATGGCAAGCTCTGGTGGAGTAAGCGCGTTTCGTGCAGTGGCCAAGAAAGAGATGGATATGTATGTGTGATACCGATGGACAGACGTGGTACGTTATGCTGATCATGTGCTAGAAAGAAGGATATGAGTCCGGAGGAATCGATGGTCCTCAGTCATATTCAAACATCTGGAAACGAGGGTGAGTGATGTGAGTTCCTCTGGAGGACGACTCAAGCATAATATTTTCCCGAGGCAGGTATCTGGACAAAACATCTCAAGGCTAAAACTGAGCTGCATCAAACGGTTATCGACCGCTGTTTGAAGTCGTTGGTTCAAAAGCAACTAGTCAAATCTATAAAAGCTGTCCGGGTAAGTTAGTCCCCGTATAGGGCCGTCGTTGATATAGCTAATCGTACACATTCCAGCATCCTACACGAAAAATCTATATGCTTGCCCATCTGGAGCCATCGGTGGAGCTCACTGGTGGTCCTTGGTATACAGACAACGAACTCGATACGGAGTTCATCAAGCTTCTGTCTACTGCATGCCTCCACTATATCCGCGACCGTGTTAGTTCTGTTGTCGTTCGTTATTCCATATAGTACTGAAGATCTTCAGTAGTCGTTCCCAAAACAAAGTGGCAAACGTTCTGCGCAAGGCCAGCTACGTCTCTACGCAATAGGCACAGCTCCGTCTTACCCGTCTGCACAGCAAATTCAGCATTTTCTCAGCAAAAGTAAGATTACGGAGACGGAACTAGGGGTCGAGCATGTTGAGATGCTTTTGCGAGTCCTGGAGCTCGATGGAGAGGTCGAAAAGGTAGGTCCACGTGTGATTCTTTCCTGTGTCGTTTGTATTATGCTGACACTCATAGATTCCTGCATTTACTTCCAGTGCCTGGAATCCCGCAACGGACTCTGAACCCAGCTCTGACACAGAATCCAGTGAGGACGAGCGTTCGCGGTCGAGAAAGCGCAGCCGCGCTTCTAGCAAGACTAAGGAATCGAACAAGCGCAAGCGTCGAAGGACCAGGGAGCGTGATAGTAGCTCGGAAAGTGATTCGGAGGACGAGGAGCGTTTTCAGAACAAGAAACGGAAGAAACGATCTAAGAAATACGAAGACAGTGACGAAGAAGACTCTACTTCTAAATCAAAGAAGAGAAAGCGCAACACCAAAGGCAGTGACACATCTTCAGAGGAAGAATCCGAGGAAGAAAGAAAGAGGAAACGTAAACACAGGTCAAAAAAGCACAAGGATTCGTCAGAGGACGAATCCGAGTCCAGTTCTGCAAGCGAAGACGATGCAAACCACAAAAGATCTCGTTCTAAATCGAAATCTAAATCGTCTACCTCTAAGAAACACTCCAAGAAATCTGTGACTGTCAAACACCGAAGATCACCTTCTCCGGACCTGAATGATGAATCTTTAGGTGGGGCTTTCGTTTATCGTGCCATTAGGCAGGAGCGCGTAGCGTTGGGTTGGTCACAAGCCCCGTGTGGGCGGTGTCCAGTGTTTGATTTTTGTCGAGACAAAGGCCCAACGAATCCCCAGGACTGCAAATATTACGAAGAATGGTTTTCCTTTGACGCAAATTCACAGAAGGACATATCGCAAGCTGCCATGAAGGTGGAAGTGTAGACATTTGTGCACAGCACTTCCGATATTGTGTTCAGTAATGCTACTACTCCCTTCGTGCATATCGGACAATGCAGACATGATCGATATACTCGACTCGACGTTTCGTTTCGTACCATACTGTACTTCGGCACAACACAGCCATGGCAGGACAAATACAGGGTTAAGTCGGAGTTCCCCATCAGTTCCGAAGCCGTGGTCCATTCAAGGTGCGATACGTCTTAGCCAATGCATGCCACGTTAGACTATAGTTAGGTGGCAAAATGTGATGTAGATGCTCATCAAGCGAGTTTTGGAAATTTTATTGGTTAATAGCTCAAGCGACTAAAATACGTTGAAATTTTACACTCGTACACGGGCTTCAGCGTATGATCTCTGCGTAAGCGGTCTTCCTATGGCCATAGTAAAATTCGTATTGGATAATCATGCAGTTCTACACCTCAGCAAACCTGATGTCAGCATTTGCTTCCAGCCAAGCAAGCCATTTCTTCAAGTACCCGCTGCCATGTTGGACAGTCGACGAGTCTCCGACGACACACTTCAGAAGACCGGCATGTATCAATAACCGTGTCATAAAAGAAATGCAAATCCACATACCAAATGCCTCTTCGCCCGTGTCATGGCAACTAGAAAAACATGTGGGAATCTGGGTTGAGGGGCTAGTGTACGAATCGCGTACCATTAAGCCTCCGCTTCTCTTTCAAGAACCCGACTTCGCGCTATAGGGCACCGTAAGACAGAACTCCATCGCCACTGTCTTGACTCACCTTATCATTACTTCGGACAAGACTGATGATGATTGCGTCCTTCTCTCGACCTTGCATGCCATCAACGGTACCAATCTCAAGTTCAGGACCATAGATGGGCCGTAGAAGTGATGTTAGGAGGGTCACTTGAGCTTGGTACCTGCAGAAAGATGATTTGAAAAGAGTGTCAAACATGTCCAAAGTTGATCGTACGGGGTAATAATCGCTATCTGAGATGGATGCAACCCAGCGCCAGTCTGGACAGGCAAGTCGTCACGTATTAATGTCTGCGTTTAAACGGAGACTTGTAATCTCACTCACTAGTCTCTCCGTCCACGTCTTGACGACTGTCGCCTCATTCTCGTTACATCTACTACCCTCGTCACCGTCACTATCTAAACGCTCGTAATACTCGCACCCCGCAGTATCAAAGAACACAATGGGCGTTCCTAGGACTTCCTTGACCGTTTCTTCGTCCTCTGAAGCGACAAATGTGCTCGTATTAGGCAGATCTCGCAATAAGTGCGAGGACACGGATTCGTGGGATTTCAGCTTGGAGAAATAAAGCGTCCTGGAAGGGAACTCGCAAATCTGAGCATGCATGCTACATTGAAGGAACTGATGATTAACGAACGAGGAAATTACGATATACCAGAACATACCGATATTGGGTCGTGAGCAGCCGTTTGATACTAGGACCGTACATCTTCTCCAGGCGGTCAAAAAGTGTGGTTTCCAGCGAACGAGGAGGGCGAAGGACGGACTTCTGCGCTGACCTGTCCTTACTGGAGTCTGCTGGATGGACATCCTCTTCCGCAATAACCGCGTCTCCTAGGTCGGACTCAGAATCCGATCCAGATCCTGATGGCTCTGGGGCCTCTACAGTATCTTTCGCATCATCTCGACTGATCTGCTTCCTAGGAGACTTTGCATTCCCTTTAACGGCCCCTTTGGTAGTAACATCAGGGGTGCCATTATGTGCCATATCCAGGGCCTTTGACGTTCCCTTCGGTTTACGTTTATCCAGAGACAGAATGGTAGGTGGGAGTTGCATCGGATCACCAGCCAGAATGAGCTTCCTTGCCTTGAATATAGGGATCCAGCACACCTATCGCATAAGTGAACTAAGGGAAAAGAGAAAAGTTTTGTGCTAGAGCGTACGGCTTCCATAGCTTGGGTTGCCTCGTCGATAATAACCACGTCAAAGACATGGTTCTGAAGCTGTCTGCCACCAGCCGTGTGACATGTAGCAAGTACGATCTTGAAATGCAAAGGGAACGAGATTGACAGATTACCATCAATTTGAATATAAGCTGAAAACCACAAACTTGAGATTCGCCCAATACCGCCTTCACAACACCGCCTTCCCTTTGTCGATATCTGATGGATACGGTGTGAGGGCTTACGACTCTCTGCAAATATAATACGAACTCTTTTCTTAATGCTCGGACATCTTCCCACATCTTTTTCCGCTCAAGCCCGCGTGGCTTTTTAGCACCCCTTCCTTTACCTTTACCAGCAAGAACGTCTAGCGCTGCATTGAGCTCTGCCTTGACGTCCTTCGCAAGTGCTGCCTACGTCTTATAAGGACAACAAGCCAACAAGGGACCTAGGTTAACCAACCTGGTCACTCCGGTTTGCCTTGACCTCAAGCGTGGCCTCCAATACCCCTTCGTTCGCCATAACTCTTGCAGGGTGACCAATACGTGTGACCTTGAGGGGTACCCCTTTCCCTTTCTCTGGCGCAGGTAGTGCAAGAAGACGTTCGAGGATGTTGTCGACCGAAAGGTTCGAGGCCCCGCATACAAGGATGCGAATTGAACTTGCAGTGGCAAGTTGTCGGATTATTTCAATGAGAGTATGGGTCTTTCCAGTGCCTGGACGAGGTGGATAAGCAGGCGCTAGAGAAAGACTCCAACGTAGGGTACCTGGTGGTCCATGGATGCATGCTACTTCATTGGATGTCAGAGCAAACTTTACTGCTTGCTTCTGACTGGGATTCAGAGAGGGGTCGAAAAAGGCAATGTTATCAAGGGAAGAGGGCTTGGACGGAGGGGATATCCCAAGTAGTACACGGATGAGAGGAGTCAGATCATAGTTGCTTTTATCGTCAGGCTACGCATCGTTGGTCAACACACGGCACACAGGTCTTATGTCCAGCAGATGCACCTGGCGAGAGGAAGGAATCACGGTCTTCTCCAGCCGATCCAGTGCCTTTTCCATCCTAGATCGAAGTACAGTATCTCACGTAAAATTAGTAATGGTCCTGAGGAGTCTTACCGATCATAGGTGACACTGTTGGCAAGCTTGACTACTCGGCAACGTTCAGGGAAGTCGAGGTCCACATCTCCTGAGTCTGGGGAGTCGACAGCAATGACAATCCTGGTATCGGTCACCTGAAGCACGCAAAACATGAGTCTTTAAAGGTAAACGAACCATTTGCTCCACCTTATACACTACACCTTCAGCTGCCCGCGAACCCTTTGCATCGGTGTCATTAGGTTGTACCTTCCTTGTTTTGCCGGTTTGTTTTTTTCCTGATGCTGGGGAAGAAACGTTTTCTTCTATGCGGGCTATGTCCCCCGGCCTGATGGTGTTAGGTTACGCAGCAACAATACTATCGAATGACGCGTACCTGAAGGTATGAGGTGGAAAGAGCTGTGAAGAGTGGAAAGCTGCAGGTCGTTCGAGCTCTACCAACCTGCGCTTCTGGACTAAGCAAGCAGTATCTCCTCGCTACAGCGCCCCTAGCCAAAGAACGCACATCTTTCCTCCTAGACCAATCGCCGTGGAGACCACACCCAGATTTCCCAAGGCAAGACCTTTTTGCTCGAGTAGCCGTGGGGTGCAGTTAGTGAGTAGCAGAGACGTGCGTTCGATCTCAGCTTCCCTCTCGAGGGCTAGAAGAGTTCGTTGACGTTTAATGAAGGCCTTGAGTTGTGTGTCCATGCTACTGAATGCGTCCGATGGTATGTGATGTGCTCAGATCGATTGCTTTCGAGCAATAAGTTAAACATATAACCGTCGATCTGCGAGAGGTTGGTTTTTACTGATAAACAACAAGTCGATTGGGAGATCGGGGTACTCGCTTGAGTAAACCGGTCCAAAACTGAGGCTAGGGTTACTAGACGGTAATCTCAGGACGCAACTTGAGTTGTAGTGTAGTTAACTTTATGCGGAATCACGATATACAGGTGAGCTTCGTTTCAGGTGTGAAATAAGATACTCCCTAGGAAGGTGTGCTGGACTGTTCGGCATCGTACGAGCCTTTCAATGAACGTGGCGCTCTATTACTTAGGCGCTAGTAGTAGTAGTAGTAATGGTCGATTCGACCTTGACAACACGGGCTCAACAGAACTCTATAGTTTAGGCAAGAACCCATGGGAGTATGCATCATGCTGTACAATAGAGACTTCATCAGTGATCGCGGTGCAACCTGTACTGCTCCTGATATCTTTCGGCTGCTTGCAGACCTGCAGCTGAGCGGTACGATCTGCACTCTGTCCCCTGGTGTATCATCGTGTCCAATTCTTAAGATCATGACGTACTAAGTGAGAATGCACGACCACTGTACCGTGGTCACGGTGGATTGTGTAAAAAAAAATCGAGCTGGAGTGCAGCGTGTAGTTAGTAGACGACGGATGTGGCTGGTATGTGGGCTGCAGGCGTTGACAAGTAAGTGAGACGCGAAACGGCGGGTGTAGCGGTATGTGCGCTGCGTTGAGGGGTAGTGCGAGTGAATTCGAGATGTAAGTGTATTCATCATGTACGTATGGACTGTGAATGGGTGGCCACAAACCAAAGTCCGAAAGCTGGAGTGGCTATGGGTCCCACCGTTCTTGATAAATGAAGGGGATCGATAGATAAGCAAGCCATCTTTTCCGACCGCACTTTTGCTGTCTCCATTCAACAAGAATCTTGCAATCAACTCTTCCACGAATCGACAGGTTAACAGCCGGTAGCAACTACATGGCTCCTACAGGTGCTAGGAAATTTCTGTCTTGGTTACCATTCGCAGACAGGCAATCGCAAGAAGATCTACAAATGGATCCAGCGAATGTTAGGGCACAATTTGCGCGTTTCCGCCGTTTTCGAGTATTGGTTATCGGCAGGGCAAACGCTGGTAAAATAACCCTGCTTCAGAGGGTTTGTAATACCACAGATTCACCTGAAGTCTTCGACGAGAGGGGAAACAAGGTACCACATCTCGTTTTTATTGCATTGAAGGCTTACACACGATGATTAATGGATCCACAGATTGACGATGAAATCGTGAAGGCGTCCTTGGAGGTAATCTAGAAATCATGGACAACTGACACATGCTGAGCTGCAATCAGCGTGGATGTCACGATATCGAGAATGAATTGGTCTTTCGCAGTAATCCGGGTTTCATCTTTCATGACTCATGTGGTTTTGAAAGTGGATCTGTCAAAGAACTTGAGGACATGAAGATGTTTGTGACTGGCCGTTCGGTCACTACAAAGCTAGGGAATCGAATTCATGCTATCTGGCAAGATGACGTGCTCTTATTTACAGATGAGATAGAATCT
>JADGIP010000490.1:0-16589 GCA_016618355.2 Astraeus odoratus | reverse complement strand
TACACCAACACTTTGGTCTTATTTGTCCTCTGTCTTGAGCTATTCACCAAACAATCCAAAAGTGCCAAACATTGGGACAATTTTTTGAGTCACTGTATCTCTAACAGGTAAACTAGCTGAATGGGGTCTTTACCTCTGCTCCTATCCTTACTCATTGGGTCCCTGACACTCCATTAACAGCTGAAACAGACACCTCAGACTATGCCACCACTGGCATCCTCTCCATCACTTGCTCTGATGGAGAGATTCACCCTGTAGCCTTCTACTTGCACACCCTCACTGCTCTGGAGCTCAACTATGACACCCATGACAAGCAGCTCCTTGCATTATTCAAGTCTTTCAAGCACTGGTGGCACTACTTGCAGGGATCAGGTACCCCTGTCAACATTGTTACTGACCACAAAAATCTTGAATACTTCTCTATGTCTAAGGTCCTAACTTGTCAACAGGCATGCTGGTCTGAGTACCTGTCCCAATTCAATCTCATCATTCATTTCTGTCCAGGGTGCCTCAGCACCAAACCCAATTCCCTTACCTGCCATTGGGACATCTACCCTAAAGAGGGGGATAGGGACTATGCTTGTGCCAATCCCCATAACCTCCATCCAGTCTTCACCTCTGAACAGCTCACATTGTCCCTTAGGGCAACCTATTTCATCACCCCAGCCCTCTGTGCAGCCATGATCCTAGATGTAGAGCAACTCCATCAGGACATTTGCTCCATGCTACCCTCCAACCCAGTAGTGTCTTGACATCCCTCCTCTGCAGAGGACCCCCATTGGTCCATTGACTCCAAGGGACTCCTCCATCTTAACAATTGTATCTTCGTCCCTGAGAGCAACAACCTTTGCCTCTGTGTCCTCTGTTATAAGCATGACCATCCCCTAGCTGGGCATTTCAGGCAGAATTGTACTCTAGACCTTATTTGTTGAGAGTATGTCTGGCCAGGCCTCCATACCTCTGTCAAAGAATATGTCAGTTCCTGCATGGCCTGTGCCCATGCTAAGACTCCTCACCATTGCCCCTATGGTATGCTTAAACAACTACCCATCCCCAAAAAGCCTTGGAACTTGATCTTGATGGACTTCATAGAACAACTTCCTCCATCCTCCAGCTTCACCTCCATCCTTGTAGTCATTGATCAACTCTCCAAACAGGCAATATTCATCCCCACCCACAACACCATTACCTCACCTGAGCTTGCAAAATTGTTTGTCACCCATGTCTTCTCCAAGCACAGTGTACCCTCCCATGTCACCTCTGACTGAGGACCCGAGTTCATCTCACACTTCTTCTGCTCTCTAGGTAAGGCCCTAGACATTAATCTCCATTTCACCTCCAGATATCATCCTGAGGGTGATGGCCAAACTGAGCACACGAACCAGACCCTCAAACAGTACCTCCATGTCTAGTGCACTGCTGAGGATCCTTCACCTTGGCAGTGGCTGTATCATTGGGGGATGGGGTGCGGTGGAAGGCAGACATGTTTTTAGAGGAGCAAGAAGTAAAGAAGGGTGATCCATAACTCCATTGTCTTATATGAAAATTTTCAGATCCAGCTGACTCAGCAGCTTAAGTGAGTAGCCATTGTTCTAGAGGCCTTTGGGGGTTCAGGCCCTAAGAGGGGGATACTGTCATGCTCCATGTTCTTCCATGTGACTCCAAAGCTTTCTGATGATCTCTGTGGCTCACTACTATGTGGAAGGGACTTAGAGGATTCTTTGTATGTGCTTAGTCATCTCTGTCATCTCCATGTGCTCTACCCCTCTCCCTCTACACTACTGACCCTTGGAGTTCATCCAGAGCAAACCAGATTTAACACTGATACTGATCAATTTTACTGATTACACACACCTCTGATGTGGAAATGACACAGTCCAAGATGGCTCCCAGCTGATGTTGAAAATTTCGACCACCTAGAACAGATGGAAACTTACCAAGGATGAAGGGTGTGAGGTTGGAAGGAAGGCAAGGCAGACTCTTAGCCTCAGTGATGCACCATGTGTTGTGCCCTTATGCAGGTCAGAGCCCAGACATATGTGGAGTGGAGAAGGAGCAAGCTCATGGAGAGAGGGAGACAGAGGAAGAGAAGGACAAGTCTTGGGATGACCTAGTCAGAGTGAGCATGAGACCATTCAGAGCCAGGTTTTCTGCTGGAGCAGACTCAGCACAAGACCATACAGAGCCAGGATTCAAGAACTGAGGATTACAGACATACAAGGAGGACTTAAATCCTAAAAGCAGAGGAACTCCAGAAAAAGCAACAAAGGCCCAGAACAAAAGACAAAGCTGTGGACTGAGGCAAAGAGGAAAGTAGCACATGTACAATAAATTTTCCTAAGGTCAAAATGAAGGGAGAATGACCTAGAACATGAAGTTTGTTGATATATGTCAACAATTTCAAGGAGGAAAGTGATGCAGAAAAATACTATGCTAATACTAAAACAGTAGAAAGGGTCTGAGAGAAGTAATCACTAATTACAAAAGGAGAGCAGAAAGACAGATGGATGGGATAATGAAGTGCTTGCAAATGGAAAGAGGGATGTAGCATACACAGATGAAAACACAAAGTGGACGTGTACAGACAGACAGAGAGACAGATGGAGCACTTGTGGGCAGGACACAAATGGGGCATAGACAGACAGAAAGACTGACAGAGCATACATGGGCAGACAGGTTCATATGGAAACTTGTTAGGTAGTTCAACAGGCAGGGGTGACATGCATACAACTGGCTGTGGAGTGAACAGGGTGTGATAGACCCAATAACCTCAAAGCCAGTATTCCACAACAGTGGAAAGGTCAACCAATACAAACTCAGAACTGTTGCCCAAGGCTTCACCCAACAAGAGGGAGTGGACTACAAAGAAGTATTCACACAGCAGCAAACCTCAAGTCAGTAAGAATTATTGTCTCACTATTGGCAAAGCACAACCTGGAATTGGACCAAATGGACATCTCCACAGCCTACTTAAGTGGAGAACTACATAGTACTGGTAAGCACAGAATCCAAATACATAGGTCTCAGCAGGGCTGGACAACACTTGCAATGGCTGTGCAGTTTCTCTGAGGAAATAGACAAACCTCCATCAAATCCTACTGAACTACTTTGCAACAATCCTGCTACCATCATACTGTGCTGTGATCTGCTATTCTGGGCCTTGATCAAACACATTCAATGAAAGCATCACCACATATGGGATGACCTTGTTGCAACAGGCAAGGTGGCTGAGCCATACACTATGTGCAAAAAAAATGACATGGTGGAACTATAATGACAAAAGCATTGACACATGACCAACATTGGAAGCTTGTAAATGGCAACTCTCAACTCTCCCCAGTGATCCAAAGGACCATGCATCATGGGACTACTTGATTAATGGAATGAAATTGTTACATGTACCACTCACTCAAGCATGATAAGTCAGATCCTCAAGGAAAACTGCCAGCAAACATCCACCAACACAAGTCACCCAACTGAGCCTACACCTGTAGCCCTAGAGTGCAATGCATGATCAGCTGGAAAGAAATGGCAGAAAAATTGTAAGTGTAATGCTCATGAAAGGCCAGAGTACTGCACACCAGGTGGTGGTGAAGAGGGTCAGGTCCCAAATGAAAGCAGAAGAAGAAAAAAGAGAAGGCAAATCCAGTTGACAAAGAAAAGGGGGAAGTTCAAAAGTAGGAACTAAGTGTCTCATCAGAAATGTCATTTATTTCTCTAATTATATCTACACCTACAAGAACAACACTCCAGCTACAACAACTCTGAGTCCCCCAGGCAACACAGTCTAAACATGTGTACAACATTGAACCTAACACCCATCATAGACTCCAGTGCAACATCACATATATTCTCCAATTAGTCCATTTCACAAAATTTCACAACTACATTGTGGTGGCCTTGATTCAGTTCAACATCCCACTCTGATGGAGTGGGGCAAATTTGATAGGGGGATCAGAAGGGAAACTTTTGAAGGAGTATATGGAGAACTCCAGGGTATTGGGTTAGTTGGGTTGCATTCCTCTTAACATATACTGATTGAATACTAGCAACACTGGTCAGGAGAATAGATAATTTCCTTACATTATCATTCTAGATTTATTGGTTGCAAAGAAAATAATTCTATCATTCTATCAACAATACAAGTCACACCTTTTCTACATAGCACAGTTGCCAGGTATCTCCATGGAGCATCTGACTCAAATCAAGTTCAAGATGACTTTTTGGTATCACCAGAGAATTCCAAGGATAGTACAGTCTGTCATAGACAGACTTTGGAACCCAAATAAGGAGTTGTCCTTCTGGTCCAATAATCCAGCCATCCAAGCTTACTGCAATCAAGTCTTTCTGGTTGTGGACCTCCTCTGAGTCAATCCTGATTGTCAATCCATTTGTATTAACCAATGCACTAGCTGCACTGGATGAAAAGCATATTGACCATTGTCCAGGAGTGGTGTCATCTTCATGAGAGTGAGGAAAGTGTTTTATTTCTATGGAATGAATAATCAACTCACCCTTACAGGTAATATCCCAAACACGAATCCTAGTTGCATCCCCTGATGCTGATACAACTTTTTTTCCATCCAGAGAAAACAGCACCGATCTAATGCCTCCACTATGTCCCGAAAGATGGATAATATGACTTCCAGTATGTGCATCCCATATATAGATGGTGTTGTCCTTGGATCCTGATAGAATCTGTTTTCCATCAGGAGAGAATGCAATTGAGTACACTGCAGCAGTGTGACCAACAAGGGGAGTGTTCTTCTGAGAGCCATCAACTGCATTCCAAAGACAGATGGTGTTATCCTCTGATCCTGATGCAATCAATTCACCATTGGGAGAAAAAGCAACACTGTAAACACCACCAGTGTGCCCTTTAAAGGGACACATTCTCTCAGTGTCATCACATACATTCCAAATATGAATAGTGTTATCTGCTGAGCCTGATGCAATTTTCATTCCATTAGGAGAAAAGACAACTGAATAAACCCCTCCACTATGGCCTTGAAATGGACTGCAAATTTGAGAGCCACTTAGAGTACTCCAAATACAAATTGTCTTGTCTTCTGATCCTGATGCAATCCATCTGCCATCAGGAGAAAATGTGACTGAGTAAATCCTATCAGAATGCCCATGGAAGGGATTGCCTATTTGAGAACATGTCTTTGTATCCCAGAGACAGATGGTCTGGTCCCATGAACCTGAGGCAATCTTTGTTCCATCAGGGGAAAAGGAGACTGAATGGACAGCAGAGGTGTGCCCTCTAAAGGGACTGCCTACATGAAGTCCAGTATATGAATCCCACAGACGAATGGTGTGATCCTGTGATCCAGATGCAATCCATCCCCCATCAGGAGACAAAGCAATTGAATAAAGGCCACCATTGCATTCAAAGGGCCTTCCTATTTTGGATCTAGTATTTATGTCCCAGATATGGATGGCTCCACCCTGCAACCTTGAGATAATCTGCCTTCCATCAGGAGAAAATGCAACTGAGGAAATGCCAGCTGTATGACCTTTTAGTGGACTATATATTGGAGAGCCACTCTTAGCATTCCAAAGACAAATTGTTTTGTCTTGTGATCCTGACACAACTGACCTTCCATCAGGAGAGAAGGCAACAGAGTAAACAGCAGCTGCATGACCCTTGAGTGGATTGCCTTTCTGAGCACCATCCTTTGCATCCCAGATGTGAATTGTATTATCCTCTGACCCAGACACAACCAACATTCCATCAGGAGAGAATACAACAGAGTGAACAGTGCCAACATGGCCCTTGAAAGGGCCCCATATCTGGGAGCCATCTAAGTTCCAAAGACAGACAGTTTTGTCCTCTGATCCTGATACAATCTGCTCCCCATTAGGGGAAAAAGCCACTGAATTAACACCAGCTTTGTGACCAGTAAAGGGGCTGCCTATCTGAGTGCTACCTTGTACACTCCATAGAATAATTGTTTTATCCCCTGAGCCTGATGCAAATTTCCTACCATCAGGAGAGAAGGATACTGTATAAATGCTAGCTTGATGGCCCCTAAAAGGATTGCCTATCTGAGCACCACTTTGTACATTCCAACAACAAGCAGTCTTGTCTGCTGAGCCTGACACTATTTTCCTTCCATCAGGAGAGAAAGCAAGTGAATAAACACATGCAGTGTGCCCTTGAAAGTGACTGGCTGTAGGGGTACCATTTTGTACATTCCAAAGGCAAATAGAATTGTCTTCAGAACTGGACACAATCTGCCTACCATCAGGAGAGACAGCAAGTGGCCAGAAACCTTTGTGTTGCTCCTCTGGCCAGAGGTCACCCTCCCCACCCAAAAGTAGAGGGAGGTTTGAGAAATTGCAGAAAAGATGCTTTGATAAAACAGATTCTGCTAGTAAGAATGGCAATGCTGATAAGTATAGATGTGGGGTACTTGTAGAGATTGCATATTCAAATGTCTGGACAAGCTTGATGCAATCCTTTGCAATTGCATACACATCCTCATAGCCTTCCATACCCTATTAACAACAAAGGTCAGATACATGAAAAGAGCAGCTCAACAACTATTTGCCTACCTGCACACAATTTGTTATAATATCTAGAGCAGTTGATGCTATGTCAAGAGCTTTGAGAAGACTAAGTGCTTCCAGCCAAAAGAGAACATATTGACTCCGAAGGAAAAATTGGATTTCCACCCCAAGAGCAGGAGTAAGAGTTGCCTTTTGAATATGGTGGGCAAAGAATCGACAAGAATATGATAAATGGGGTGGGATACAAAGCTTTACTCGTTGTTCCAAGTCTTCAACTTCTGTATTCTTTAAGTATGAACTTTGTAGGCCACAAATGTTGAATCTCAACCCATGCTGCATCACCTGTAGAGAACTGATTGCTAGATTGAGATGGACTTTGTCTTCTGCAACATAGAATGGTCCACTCCGACCAGAATCCTGGAGAAATTCATAGAATGATGAATGCAATGGGCTGACAGGTGTGATCCAATCAGTGGTGCCACTTAGCAAGGGCCCAAGGAATGTAAGGATTTCAATTACATCAGCCAGATCAACAGTTTGGAAATGTTGACGCATGACATTTAATGATTCAATAGGAAGTGGTTCTGCTGTCCATATGATTTGACACATGACAGATGTGAAATATGTATTTGCTTGTCCAACAGACTGATCCACAAGCTCCCCAAGAAGTTTCTTATATATATCATCCAACAATGTTACACCTGGACCACAAGAAGATGAGATCAGCTTCTTGACTTGTGCTTTAGCAATGATCCCAGCCTTGCGTGGCCGGATGAACTCACATGCCATGCGAGCCCACTCAAAAAGTCCATCTGATTTTGTAGCAAGTTGTTCCAACTCTTCCTCTCTGAGTGGTGGTCTCAAATTCTGCAGTTTTCTTGTAATATAGCAGAGGACATCACTCTTTGCAGAATCCACACTGATTGTATCCAGTGATTCAATCTTGACATGTCCAGTATTACCAAGGGCATCCCAAATGTCCACAAGTGATCGAGATGAGAGCAAAATACGCAGATTCATAAGGTGATCCACAGGAATGGATGCAAGGATATGGAGAATCTTCTTCCGACCTTCATCATGGCATTCATCTAATGCATCAATGATGATGACAATGTTTCCTACAACCCGATCCGAAACCTGTGAGATAGGGTCAAGGATAAGCTTTTGCCACTGTTCTTCAATGTTCTTTGTTCTCTTGAGCAATGGATCTCTTCTAATGATCTGGGCTAATGCTCGCCGAAATGCAATGTCCTGGCAAGCTAGGTCTCTTGCCATGGTCCTAAACAGGTTTGTGTGGCCACCCAGATTGCGAGTAAAACGGAAGCTTGCCACTGGTCCCCTTGCATCCTTGATGTAAGCTGCAATAGTGGAAGCAATGGCTGACTTCCCCCTCCCTGCCTGTCCAGACAGCCAAAACACTTTCACAGTATCCCTTTTATGTCCCCCAATCCAATCTACAATCCCATTAATAATTTCTGTCCTAGTGCCATCCAAGCAAGTTTCTGACATGTCCAGCTCAGCATCAGTACATATCATGTGGTCAAGCTCTATATAATGTTCAACATGACAAGTAGTGACATCCTATGGGCTTACTCACCAAGTTGTTCTAAGCTTTCAACAATTTGATGGATAGCTATATATGTATCACGAACTGCTTTGTCTGAGAAACTCTTCATGAGCCCATCCAGTGCATCATTGTACTGGGCTATAGCGGCATCTGTTTCTTGTATTATATTCTTCCCAGCTCTGATCCCTAAAGCCAAAGTATTATGAGTTGAACAAAAGAAAAGCTTCAAAACCTATATGACATACAAAAATTCTTGGTTTCTGAGTAGTTTACAATAAATTGTGCACAATCAAAAAGTTGGTCTGACATAGACTTGAGAAGAGGCTGCATCGCGGCAAGCTGGTAAAGGTTCTTGTCTTCCATAATGAATGCATAGATATCGCAGATTTTAGCAACAAGAACCACAATAGCCACGTCCCTATTGGCTTGCGATATGATCACCTGAGTATAGGTCATGATGCAGCTAGAACATTCCTTGAGTTTTCACCACAAACCTGAGCAGGCCAGGACAATGCTACTAAAGCCATCTTAGCATATGGGTGCAACTACAATATATGAGGATAACGCATCCACAATACAGGATAGAAACATACACCGGAAATGGTGTTCACGACACCACTGAAAAGCTTCAGCGGCTGGAGATAAGTTTCGCTGAGGGTATCGATCCCGTCCAGTCCAGTATTTGCAATGTTGACCCCACTACTAAATATTTGCGCGACGCCCGGTTTTCCCAGGGCCTGCGAAGTGCTGTGTGCCACTTCAAGTATGCCTGGGAGAGCTTCGAGTGCGCTTGGGATGTTAGCCTCTCCGCCATGCCAGCATGCGTCGCCTTCTGCTCCGTTCTGGCACCCAGGAAGGTCAGATGCCCAAGACGGAGTCGTATTATGCTATATCTTTCCAGAACTCACCATTACTCCTACTCGTTGGACATACATTAACTGCATACGGTAATGAGCCAGCACGACCCAGGAAAAGTGGCACCACGCACGGCAAGTCTCTCTCTTGGACCTCGGGAACTGATACCCGAGTTGACCCCTAATCCCAGGGTGTCGCCTTGCGCTCGACTGCCGACTGGTTCAAGTGACACGTTGACCTGTCAGAATGAGATATCGAACATGATCGTATTATAGAGTTATGATACCTCTTGGAGTCTAGCAATCGATGCAGGAGCCGGGCCTGGGTGCTTAATAACAAGCTCAGCTGGGGTATTGCTACCAAAGTTACCCAAACCCACTGAAGTATATCCATTTCCTCCATCTCCTACCATTTCTGTGTTCTGGGTTGGGCGGGCATCTGCAACACCTGCTATGACAACCTCTCCTCCATTACCAGAGACGATCCCTGGGTTCCTCGAGACGAGACGAGACCTTCGTCCTAGCTGTGCGTCTATCTGTAACTACGGAGGGTCGTCATACCACTGCGATGTAGCACACACCTTTCGACTTAAGAAACTCAAAAACATCTGGCCGTGAGAGCTTCCGTTAGATCCACCATTCTCGGGAGCAGAGGTTCCCTGTTACCGCAGTGTAAGGAGGAAAGTTGTTAACAAACAAGACAAACAAGGAGTGGCGACATGCATACCCCAACTTCACCTACAGAAGACTGCATCACAGAGGGTTGGGGCCCGGCGAATTCCTCATGGCGGACAAAAGGTAACCCTCGTATTTTAAGCTTTGCACGAGTGTTTTCCATTGCTGAATAGGTTGACAGAGCTGAAGTGCGTGATGGTTTGTATCGTCTTTGAAGGCGCTCATTACCATTTGCATGGACAATCACGCACAAATAAAACCACATAATTTGTCCAGCGAGTAATTCCCACGAATTACGGCGGCGACTGAAAGTCGGAGTAGCCCACACACCAGTACCCACTATATGTAATAGAATGACGATCCCCTGTAACGAAGGGGGTTACCAGACTGAAAGCTGGACAACGGTGCTCTGCGGACCTTAAAAAGGTCATACTCAGCTGCACAGCCTGTGGTCGCCCACACTGCCCCACATCGCCGTTGAACACCCTCACTCCACCAGAATAACTCGAGGCTCGCACAACAGCTCTAAAATGCGTAACATTCGAACCAGGATGAAGAAACAAGTTTGGCCTAGGGATGAAATGATATCCGCTCCATCTGAAGCATTCTCTGTGGGCATCTCGTTTTGCCATTGCTTTTTTCTCAATTCACAGTATTGACGCCAGTTGCAGGGATTTTCCCAAGGGCATGTCCATGAATCCACGCAACCAGCGACATCTAGTGATTTCCCCAAGGGAAGGTTCCGTAAAGATATAAAGAGATTTTTTGGGCGGTCAGGCCGCAGCGCAAGTGCAACAGCCTTGGACCAGCTAGGTCAAGATCCAACAAGTGATGGAGGGACGGTGACCGTCCAAAAGGACCGCCTCTCAGAGGTATAGTGACTTTGTGTAGCCATCGCCGCATATCGCTTAAGCGCCCGCTTGCTACAGCCCCGTGAACAATCTGCAGGTGGTATTGTGGTCCACAGAGCGGAAGATAATAGCGAGCATGTGATCAAGGAGAGCTCTACATCCGATGTCTATCAGACTGCAGACCACGACTTTGGCGTGGCCATCGAGACTTCGATTAGTGCGGTACGCATGAACAACTGGCTGGAAGTATCCAAAGCTTTCAAAACCGCGGTTGATGCCGTTGACGTCCTTAACGTAATCAATATCTCCTCCTATTTCCTTCCCATGTTAACATATATTTAGTTGAAACCCATCGCCCGGGTTGCGGTGGCACTACTGACCAAGGCCACTCAGGTATGCATTTCAACTAGGAAGCTATCGTGTTTGATGGAAATCGCGTAGACCATCCTCGACCAAAATACTCCGGACGAGTCGGTATCTACGCTGCTACCCAAGGTGCAAGAAATCTACGAGTTCCTTCTGGAAAATAGTAGCATGCATGACATCGATCAAAAAGGTCACGTTCTAGTGCAGATTGGGCAAGTGGTTAGCAGCTGTAGCGAGTTCATCGCGAGCTATTCAGAACGGAAAAACTTAGGTACGTTATAATTTCCTGTTACGACCTCTTACTGGAATTGTGTCAGCCACTCGGCTTGGGCAGCGCTTTTCGTTGGACATGCAGGCCGAGGTCGACGATCTCAGCAGACGACTGGGTGCGTTGATGCAACTGTACCGCAATCCTGCGCAACGATCCGTTCACATCAATATCCCATACCGGTCAGATGATTTTCACATCAATGAGATGGCATATGTGGTGGATGCAGGGTTGAACTCCAGGCAGACGTGCTTGAATGGAACAAGAGAGGAAATTTTGGCCGACATCATCCGCTGGATTTATGATCCTGACCCGAACGTGCCGCGGATGTTCTGGCTTCATGGGCAAGCAGGGAGGGGAAAGTCTGCTATTGCTCATACAATTGCGCTATGGTGTAAGAACGCGGGTGTCCTCGGCTCGTGCTTCTGTTTCGCTCGCGACAGACAGGCCCAACATATGGAGCGTAGGATGTTCACGACTATCGCACGTGATCTCACGATGCGTGACCCGTTATTGCGGCGTGCAATTATCGATGTCATTGCATCGGATGACTCCCTCAAGACTACTCCCGATGTCGTTATGCAATGGGAAAAAATTATCGAGCCTGCATGTGTTGCCTCAAGTATGATGGTTGGGAAAGTGGTCATAGTCATTGACGCACTGAATGAGTCTGGACCTCGACACGACATCTTGACAGTTCTAGCTACACGGATCTTGTCCCTCCCTCCTAGGTTCCGCATCTTCATTACATCAAGACCATTGCCAGATATCCAGACAGCTTTGATGAAGCTTCCTCATGTCAAGGATACTTCACTGGATGGTGTACCAATGGAGAATGACATCCGCCTATATATAGCCACTCGACTCCACAATCAACATGACATTGGGGACAAGGAGATTGAGCAGCTCGCTCAGACCTCAGGTGGTCTATTTGAGTGGGCTCGTCTTGCTTGTGAGTTTATCAAATCAAGGGCTGCTGGTGGTATGGCCAAGCAGAGGTTTAATAATATAATGAGGCATAGATCTGACAAAGGAAAGCTACTGGATGAGATGTATCATATAATTCTCGACAGTGCTATAGGCGAGAAGCCACTTACTCTGAGGTGGTTCCGCTCAGTCATGGAGCAGGTTCTCTACACACTCGAACCCCTTCGGATAGATACATTGGATGCCATGCGTACCATGTTTCCAGACAGGGATGACTGCTGCTATGGAGTGAATGTCATTCTGGAACCCATGGCTAGCTTGCTTAGTGGAGTTACTGATAGATCCATGCCTATCTGTCCCCTGCATGCTTCCTTTTATGACTACCTCACAGATGCTTCTCGGAGTGGAGCCTACTTTGTTGGTGGACAGCCCATGCATGGCAACTTAGCATTTGCATCATTGTCCATCCTTCATAGTGAACTTCAGTTCAACATCTGTAAGCTGGACACTTCCTACTTGTGCAATTCTGAAGTCATTGATCTGCAAGAGAGGAAGGAAGCAAACATTTCCTCTCACCTCTCATATGCATGTCGGTTCTGGATGAAACATCTGCAAAGGACAGACTTCACTGCTGAGCTGGCAATGAAAGTAAAAGGTATACTTGCATTTGAAAGGGTGCTATTCTGGCTGGAAGTACTGAGTCTTCTCAATGCATGGAGGTCTGTGTATCTGGACATGCAACATACTGCTCTATGGTTAGAGGTAAATTCTTCCATCTATGTTAGTGCTGACTAAAGCTGATTGTGCTTGAACAGAGTCAGAAGGGCTTTGAAGATGTTGCAGCATTGGCAAGGGACTGTGCAAAATTTGTTCAAACATTTTTCAGTGCAATCTCACAGAGCACCCCACATTTGTATATCTCTGCAATTCCATTTTTGCCTGTGAACTCAGTGTTAACCAAGATACTCTGTGGAAAGTCTGGTGATATAGCCAAAGTGACCATGGGTCATCCAGCAGACTGGCCAAACATTGACATTCAGTTTCTGGGACACACTGAAAGGGTCATGTCAGTTGCATTTTCACCTGATGCCACAAGGATTGTCTCAGGTTCAGATGACAAGACTTTGAGGATGTGGGATGCTGAAACAGGTGTACAGATTGGCAGTCCACTACAAGGGCACACTGAAAGGGTCACATCAGTTGCATTCTCCTCAGATGGTACAAGGATAGTTTCAGGATCAGATGACAAGACTTTGAGGGTGTGGGATGCTGAGAGAGGTGTACAGATTAGCAGCCCATTGCAAGGACACACACACTGGGTCACATCTGTTGTATTCTCTCCTGATGCCACAAGGATTGTCTCAGGTTCAGATGACAAGACTTTGAGGATGTGGGATACTGAAACAGGTGTACAGATTGGCAGTCCACTACAAGGGCACACTGAAAGGGTCACATCAGTTGCATTCTCCCCAGATGGTACTAGGATAGTTTCAGGGTCAGATGATAAGACTTTGAGAGTGTGGGATGCTGAGAGAGGTGTACAGATTAGCAGCCCATTGCAAGGACATGCACACTGGATCACATCTGTTGCATTCTCCCCTGATGCCACAAGGATTGTCTCAGGTTCAGATGACTTGACTGTGAGGGTGTGGGATGCTAATAAGGGGGTGCAAATTGGTAGTTCACTGCTAGGGCACACTCTTTGGGTCACATCAGTTGCATTCTCCCCTGATGGAGGAAGGATTGTCTCAGGCTCTTTTGACAAGACTGTGAGGGTGTGGGATGCTGAGAAGAGTATACAGATTGGTGCTCCATTGGAAGGGCACACCCAAAGGGTTTCATCAGTTGCATTCTCCCCAGATGGTGCAAGGATTATCTCAGGCTCAGATGACAAGACTCTGAGGGTGTGGAGTGCTGAGAGGAATTGGCAGGTTGAGTGCCCTCTACAGGAACCCATTGGGAAGGTTACATCAATTGCAATTTCCCCAGATGGAACAAAGATCATCTCTGGCCTAAAAAACAACACTGTGAGAATGTGGGATGCTGAGAAGGGTGTGCCAATAGGCAAACCCCTGCAAGGACACCAAGATAAAGTCACATCAGTTGCAATTTCCCATGATGGTTTGAGGATTATCTCAGGCTCAGCTGATGAGACTATCAGAGTGTGGGATGCTGTTAGAGGTGCACAGATTGGCAGCCCCCTGCAAGGACACACTGGAAGTGTTACATCAATTGCATTCTCTCCTGATGCAACAAGAATTGCTTCCAGTTCAGATGACTTAACTATAAGAGTATGGGATACTGAGAGGGGAGAAATGGATGGATTATTGCAAGGACACACTGGAAGGGTCACATCAATTGCATTTTCTCCTATTGACAGCAGGATTGTCTCAGGTTCAGATGACAAGAGTGTGAGAGTGTGGGATGTGGAGAGAGGTTTGGAGATTGCTGGTGGCCTACTACAAGGACACACTGAAAGGGTCACATCAGTTGCATTCTCCCCAGATGGTACAAGGATAGTTTCAGGATCAGATGACAAGACTGTGAGAGTATGGGATGCTGAAAGAGGTGTACAGATTAGCAGCCCATTGCAAGGGCACACACACTGGGTCACATCAGTTGCCTTCTCCCCTACTAGCAGCAGGATTGTCTCAGGCTCTTTTGACAACACTGTGAGGGTTTGGGATGCTGAGAAGGGTGGGCAGATTGGAAGTACATTACAAGGACACACTGAAAGCATCAACTCAGTTGCATTCACCCCTGATGGCACAAGAGTTGTTTCTGGCTCAGATGACATGACCATGAGAGTGTGGGATGTTGAGAATGGTATCTGGGCTGGTATCCCACAGGAGAGAAACACTGGCAGTACTGTGAACTATAATACAACAATTAGTGACCTTGCAGATCATCCTAAACAGTCAGGAAATGTTCCTACTTCTTTATCTGACAACTGTAAGTATAAATAATCCACATGATTAAAACCAATTCTCACATGATGACTCCAGTTTATCCAATCAGGTTCTCCTCCAACAAAGCTCATTCATTATGTGATTCTCAGATGCTTTTCCAATGTCTTCCAAGCAAGGAATGGAATATGGAATGCTCACCTATGCCTTGCAAGGATGGTTGGGTTAGAGGTCCAAATTCTGAGCTAATATTATGGGTGCCACATGTACTACAGAAGCCATTCTATTCCATCCACAACACTTTGGTCATCCCACAAAGTGCATGCATAGAGCTAGACCTCAGCAAGATGGCCCATGGAAATAAGTGGACAATGTGCTTTGGTCCATTTTCTAGTAGATCCATGATATAGGAGTATGAGATGTTTTTGACAGTGGCATGCACTATGGTATTTCTCCTCTATCACATCCCCTTCAATTATCTTGTATTAGGCACCCAAAATTTTAGAAAAATTCCTGATAGTGATGATATCAATTGAGAGAAATGCTTCAATGGAAGTCTACCCAGTCATTGCAGTTACAGAAAGCTTCTCAAGGTAATGTCACTTGCCATTGGTATGTTCTTATTACAAGTATGAGTCTGTTTCTTTATCTGTCTGGAGGTGATAGTTTACTTAGAATGTGATTGCAAAGTAAGGTAATTACAATTCCCTAAATCCTTTGGAAGGCATGCAAGCTTATCAGAAATAACATTTGCATAAAATCCATATCAAGAATAGTTTCCCCTTGAAGACTGGCAACCATGACATGTCAAGGGCTTCAGTACATGAGAAGAAATAACACCCTGAGAATACCATTTTTGAGCACATACACCTTACCATAAGGTTGAGCATATCAAAGAGTACAGTACCATTATATTTCTTCAAACCTCCACAATGAGTATGTCTATTGGAAATATGTAGATAATTATGACCCCTGTGAATCCAGTCAATCATAACATCATATCCATGCCAAACCCTGGCCCTTATCCCACCCCAAACCTGGCTCCTCTGCCCCATGTCAGTTACTCCACCCCACCTCATGCTATCCTGCCTCTGCTCCATGCTATCCCATCTCTGTTCCATTGTTCCACCCCTTATTCCAGTTCTGTCTATATTTAGTATCTCTTGTATTCTTGTGCTGTGCCAAGCTGTATATGCCTGTGTTCTATGTTTGTTATACATTCTGGCTCCCAGTTATTCTGACATTCCATCCCCATTCCTTTGCTTACTTGTTAGCTTACTCACCATGAACTGCCTTTGACACTTTGTTAATACTTAATCACCTTCTGGTAGCACTTCTGACTGGAATTCCAGACTACTACACTTCCATCTGTATATAAACCTTTGGGTACTTTGTTTGGTATCTTAGTTTGAATATTGAGATGACCCTAAGTGAAAACCTAGGACCATACCCAAGACTCTACTAGTATGATGGAAAGAGCAAGAGGAGATAGTGTCACAAACCAGAAACTCCAGATGATCTCCAAAGCAGAGGAAGGTCAGAAGATAGTGGAGGAGTTGGATCAAGAGCTCTTAGCCTCAGTGACAGGACATGCACTGTGCCCTTATGCAGGTCGGAGCCCAAGTGAAGGCATAATGGAGAGATGACAAGCTCCACCAG
>JADGIP010000489.1:0-16602 GCA_016618355.2 Astraeus odoratus | reverse complement strand
AAGGTAACGCAAGCATGAATGCTGCTATTTTCCGCTTCTTCTTTTACTTTAGCACCTGACTCCAGGAGGCTAGCGCGTGAAAGATGAAACGAAAAACAGCGCCAGATAAGCCTCCCGATGGAGGCTTTTTTTGTGCCTGAATTTGAGAGAATAACTCCACCAAATCGGTGTCTGCACCGACATAATGAGGAAAATCATGTCACATCTCGCAGAGCTGGTTGCCAGTGCAACAGCCGCCATTAATCAGGCCTCAGATGTTGCCGCGTTAGACAATGTCCGCGTCGAATATCTTGGGAAGAAAGGGCACCTGACCCTTCAAATGACAACCCTGCGTGAACTGCCGCCAGAAGAACGCCCGGCAGCGGGTGCGGTGATTAACGAAGCCAAAGAGCAGGTTCAGCAGGCGCTGAACGCGCGTAAGGCCGAGCTGGAGAGCGCGGTACTAAACGCGCGTCTTGCGGCAGAAACCATCGACGTTTCTCTGCCGGGTCGCCGTATTGAAAACGGTGGTCTGCATCCGGTTACCCGTACTATCGATCGTATTGAAAGTTTCTTCGGTGAGCTCGGCTTTACCGTGGCGACTGGCCCGGAAATCGAAGATGATTACCACAACTTCGACGCCCTGAACATTCCTGGCCATCATCCGGCACGCGCTGACCACGACACTTTCTGGTTTGACGCGACGCGTCTGCTGCGTACCCAGACCTCTGGCGTTCAGATCCGTACCATGAAGGATCAGGAACCGCCAATCCGCATCATCGCGCCGGGCCGCGTGTATCGTAACGACTACGATCAGACCCACACCCCAATGTTCCACCAGATGGAAGGTCTGATTGTTGATAAAAACATTAGCTTCACCAACCTGAAGGGCACGCTGCACGATTTCCTGAACAACTTCTTTGAGGAAGATTTGCAGGTTCGTTTCCGTCCGTCCTACTTCCCGTTCACCGAACCGTCTGCGGAAGTTGACGTGATGGGTAAAAACGGCAAATGGCTGGAAGTGCTGGGCTGCGGCATGGTGCATCCAAACGTGCTGCGCAACGTGGGTATCGATCCGGAAGTATACTCCGGCTTTGCCTTCGGCATGGGCATGGAGCGTTTGACCATGCTGCGCTACGGCGTGACCGACTTACGTGCATTCTTCGAAAACGATCTGCGTTTCCTCAAACAGTTTAAATAAGGGCAGGACAGAACAATGAAATTCAGTGAACTGTGGTTACGCGAGTGGGTGAACACCACGCTGGACAGCGAAGCGCTTTCCAACCAGATCACCATGGCGGGCCTGGAAGTTGACGGCGTTGAGCCGGTTTCCGGTGCCTTCAACGGCGTCGTGGTGGGTGAAGTAGTCGAGTGCGGCCAGCACCCTAACGCTGACAAACTGCGCGTGACAAAAGTGAACGTAGGCGGCGACCGTCTGCTGGACATCGTCTGCGGTGCGCCAAACTGCCGTCAGGGCCTGAAGGTGGCCGTGGCGACCGTCGGTGCCGTACTGCCGGGTGATTTCAAAATCAAAGCGGCTAAACTGCGCGGTGAGCCGTCTGAAGGCATGCTGTGCTCCTTCTCCGAGCTGGGTATTTCCGACGACCACAACGGCATCATCGAGCTGCCGCTGGATGCGCCAGTTGGCACCGATATCCGTGAATACCTGAAGCTTGATGATAATACTATCGAAATCAGCGTCACGCCAAACCGTGCCGACTGCTTAGGTATCATCGGCGTGGCGCGCGACGTGGCCGTACTGAACCAGACCGAACTCAACGCGCCGGAGATTGTGCCGGTTGAAGCGACCATCAGTGACGTGCTGCCGATTCAGGTTGACGCTGCTGATGCCTGCCCGCGCTACCTCGGTCGCGTGGTAAAAGGCATTAATGTTAAAGCGCCAACCCCGCTTTGGATGAAAGAGAAGCTGCGCCGCTGCGGTATCCGCTCAATCGACGCCGTGGTTGACGTCACTAACTACGTTCTGCTGGAACTGGGCCAGCCGATGCACGCGTTCGATAAAGATCGTATCGACGGCGGCATCGTTGTGCGCATGGCGAAAGAGGGGGAAACCCTGGTGCTGCTGGACGGCACAGAAGCCAAACTGAACGCCGACACCCTGGTGATTGCAGACCACAGCAAAGCGCTGGCGATGGGCGGTATCTTTGGTGGCGAACACTCTGGCGTCAACGACGAAACGCAAAACGTCCTGCTGGAATGTGCGTTCTTCAGCCCGCTCTCCATCACCGGCCGCGCGCGCCGTCACGGCCTGCACACCGATGCGTCTCACCGCTACGAGCGCGGCGTTGACCCAGCGCTGCAGTACAAAGCGATGGAGCGTGCAACCCGCCTGCTGATCGACATCTGCGGCGGCGAAGCGGGCCCGGTTATCGACGTCACCAACGAAGCGACCCTGCCGAAGCGTGCGACCATTACCCTGCGCCGCAGCAAGCTGGATCGCCTGATTGGTCACCACGTTGCCGACGCGCAGGTGACCGACATCCTGACGCGCCTGGGCTGCGAAGTGACCGAAGGTCAGGACGAGTGGAAAGCCGTTGCGCCGTCATGGCGTTTCGACATGGAAATTGAAGAAGATCTGGTGGAAGAAGTGGCCCGTGTTTACGGCTACAACAACATCCCTGACGAGCCTGTGCAGGCGGGTCTGGTGATGGGCACCCACCGTGAAGCCGACCTGTCCCTGAAGCGTGTGAAAACCATGCTGAACGACAAAGGCTACCAGGAAGTGATCACCTACAGCTTCGTTGATCCTAAGCTGCAGCAGCTGATCCACCCGGGTCAGGAAGCGCTGATCCTGCCAAGCCCAATCTCCAGCGAAATGTCCGCGATGCGTCTGTCCCTGTGGACGGGCCTGCTGGGGACTATCGTTTACAACCAGAACCGCCAGCAAAACCGCGTGCGCATTTTCGAAAGCGGTTTGCGCTTTGTGCCGGATAATCAGGCAAATTTAGGCATCCGTCAGGATCTCATGCTGGCTGGTGCCATCAGCGGTAACCGCTACGAAGAGCACTGGGACCTGGCAAAAGGCACGGTTGATTTCTACGATATGAAGGGCGATCTGGAAGCGATTCTGGATCTGACCGGTAAATTATCTGAAATTGAGTTCCGCGCGGAAGCGATTCCTGCGCTCCATCCGGGCCAGAGCGCGGCGATTTATTTAGACGGCAAACGCGTTGGTTTCATTGGCGTTGTCCACCCGGAGCTGGAGCGTAAGCTGGACCTGAACGGCCGTACCATCGTGTTCGAGCTGGAGTGGAGCCCGGTTGCAGACCGCGTCATTCCTCAGGCGCAGGACGTCTCCCGCTTCCCGGCGAACCGCCGTGATATCGCGGTTGTGGTCGCTGAAAACGTGCCCGCAGCAGATATTTTGGCCGAATGTAAGAAAGTTGGCGTAAATCAGGTAGTTGGCGTAAACTTATTTGACGTGTACCGCGGCAAGGGCGTAGCAGAAGGTTTCAAGAGCCTCGCTATCAGCCTTATCCTTCAGGATACCAGCCGTACACTCGAAGAAGAGGAGATTGCCGCTACCGTCGCCAAATGTGTAGAGGCATTAAAAGAGCGATTCCAGGCATCATTGAGGGATTGAACCTATGGCGCTTACAAAAGCTGAAATGTCAGAATATCTGTTTGATAAGCTTGGGCTTAGCAAACGGGATGCCAAAGAGCTGGTAGAGCTGTTTTTCGAAGAGATCCGTCGTGCTCTGGAAAATGGTGAGCAGGTAAAACTCTCCGGTTTTGGCAATTTTGATTTGCGAGACAAAAACCAACGTCCGGGCCGTAACCCGAAGACGGGGGAAGATATTCCCATTACAGCCCGCCGCGTGGTGACCTTCAGACCCGGCCAGAAGTTAAAGAGCCGCGTCGAAAACGCAACGCCTAAAGCAGAGTAATATGAACTAACCAAAAAGGCCGCCCACGCGGCCTTTTTTCTTTGCGCTCTTCGGCAAACACGCCGTAAAATCAATTACATCACTCGCTAACAAACCGTACACATGCTTGATTATGCTCATCGCCAGCACCGTTCCGATCGGCGTCGCCTGCTTCTGCTGGTGCTGCTGCTTATTCTTGCCGCGGGTATTAGCCTCTGCGCAGGCGACAGCTGGATCGGGCCTGAAAGCTGGCTGGGGCCTGACGGTCAGCTCTTCGTCTGGCAAATTCGCCTGCCGCGCACCGTCGCGGTGATCCTGGTCGGCGCCGCGCTGGCGCTGTCTGGCACTATTATGCAGGCGCTGTTCGAAAACCCGCTGGCGGAGCCCGGCCTGCTGGGGGTGTCGAACGGTGCAGGCGTCGGGCTGATTGCGGCGGTGATGCTGGGCGGGGGAGGACTCTCCGGCTGGAGCATTAGCCTGAGCGCCATTCTCGGCGCACTGCTGATCACAGTCATTCTTCTTCGCTTCGCCAGACGTCACCTGTCGACCAGCCGGCTGCTGCTTGCCGGCGTCGCGCTGGGGATCATCTGTAGCGCGCTGATGACCTGGGCGGTCTACTTCTCGACCTCCTTTGACCTGCGTCAGCTCATGTACTGGATGATGGGCGGCTTTGGCGGCGTTGACTGGCACCAGGGCTGGCTAATGGCGCTGCTGGTGCCGGTCATCGCGTGGGCTGCGCTGCAGGCCCAGCCGCTGAATCGGCTCGCGCTGGGGGAAATCTCTGCCCGCCAGCTGGGCATGCCGATTGGTTTCTGGCGTAACGTACTGGTCATTGCGATTGGCTGGCTGGTAGGCGTGAGCGTGGCCCTGGCGGGGGCGATTGGCTTTATCGGGCTGGTTATTCCGCACATGCTGCGTCTTTGCGGCTTCACGGATCATCGAACCTTGCTTCCGGCCTCGGCGGTTGCCGGGGCAGCCACGCTGCTGGTGGCCGACATCATCGCCCGTCTCGCCCTGACGGCCGCAGAATTGCCTGTTGGCGTGGTGACCGCAACGCTGGGCGCGCCAGTCTTTATCTGGCTACTATTAAAAGCTGGACGTTAAATTGACAACCTGAGGAAATGCTATGCAGTCAGATATCCTGAATACCGAAGTGACCACCATTGATGGGGATAACACCACGCTTGAAAGCTACAAAGGCAAGGTGTTGCTCATCGTCAACGTGGCATCGAAATGCGGCCTGACGCCGCAGTACGAGCAGCTGGAGAATATTCAGAAGGCCTGGGAGAAAGACGGTTTTACCGTGCTGGGCTTCCCGTGCAACCAGTTCCTGGGCCAGGAGCCGGGCAGCGAAGAAGAGATCAAAACCTTCTGCAGCACCACTTATGGCGTGACGTTCCCGATGTTCAGCAAAATTGACGTCAACGGTGAAGAGCGCCATCCGCTGTATGCGAAGCTGATTGCCGCCGCGCCGAAGGCCGTTGCGCCGGAAGATAGCGGTTTTTACGAGCGCATGGCCAGCAAAGGCCGCGCGCCGCTCTATCCGGACGATATTTTGTGGAACTTCGAAAAATTCCTGATTGGTCGTGACGGCCAGGTCGTTCAGCGTTTTTCGCCGGATATGACGCCTGAGGACCCGATCGTCATGGAATCTATTAAGCTGGCGCTGGCGAAATAATGTCGCTGCTGATGCAGCTCACGGACGTCGCCGAGAAGGGGCGTCTGGAGCCGGTAACCTGCGACATCAATTCGGGTGAAATCTTGCATCTCGTCGGGCCAAACGGCGCGGGTAAAAGCACGCTGCTGGCGCGGATGGCGGGGCTAACCACCGGGCCAGGGCAGATTACGCTGCTGGAACATGCTTTGGTCGACTGGTCACCCGCCTCGCTGGCCCACCGGCGCAGCTACCTGGTGCAGCAGCAGGTACCGCCTTTTGCGATGCCGGTCTGGCATTATCTGATGCTGCATCTGCACGACAAACAGCATACGGCACTGCTGGAGGAAGTGGCTGCGGCGTTAGGGCTGGAAGATAAACTGTCCCGGCATGCCAGCCAGCTTTCTGGAGGAGAATGGCAGCGGGTGCGTCTGGCGGCGGTCATTCTGCAGATCCATCCCGCAGGCAATCCTCACGGGAGGATGCTGCTGCTGGATGAACCGATGAGCGGTCTGGATGTTGCCCAGCAGGCGGCGCTGGATAGCCTGCTAAGCGCTCTGAGCAGAAAAGGTATCGCCGTAGTGATGAGCAGCCACGATCTTAACCATACGTTACGTCACGCCCATCGCGTGTGGCTCCTGTCGCGCGGCAGGATGATCGCCAGCGGTACGCGGGATCGGGTCCTTACGCCGCCAAATCTTGCCCGCGCCTACAACATGTCGTTCCGCAGGCTGGATATAGAGGGACATAAGATGCTGATTTCTACCGGGCAGGAGTAACCGTTTCTTGCCTGTGAACACAATTGCACGCTAAATTACCAAAAGAACAATAAAAGCAGAGGATTCGTCTGAAAATGCGATTCTGGTTTCTCTTCGTGGCGGCACTCTTTCTTGCGGGATGCAGCAGCCATCGTGCACCGCCGCCTAATCCGCGGCTATCGGATTCTATCACCGTTATTGCCAGCCTTAACGATCAGCTGAGCAACTGGCGCGGCACGCCTTATCGCTACGGCGGCATGAGCCGCGGCGGGGTGGACTGCTCTGGCTTTGTCCTGATGACGTTTCGTGACAAGTTTGATTTACAGCTTCCGCGAGACACGCGCAAGCAGGCGGAAATAGGCACTGAAATTGATAAAGACGATCTCCTTCCCGGTGACCTGGTCTTTTTCAAAACCGGATCGGGAGAAAGCGGCCTGCATGTTGGGATATATGATACAGACAATCAGTTTATTCATGCCTCTACCAGCCGCGGCGTGATGCGCTCTTCTCTCGATAACGTGTACTGGCGTAAAAATTTCTGGCAGGCGCGACGTATTTAGACTGCCCGAACACGTTTCTTATGTCGGCATGGTAACTATTAAACCATGCCGTTTTTCTCAAATAAGCTGATTAAAGTTAAATTTACCTAAATTAGCAACATCCTTATGTGTCTGTTTTATCTAAAACTGGCTATTATTCAGTAACCAGGATAAGATTATTTTAGATTCAGGGATAAATCTGAAAATTAATACGGAACTAATGAAATTAAACTTATTAAAATCAAGACAGTGGAATTGTGTCAGCAATTGCTCCAGGATGTCCTCTCTCATCTTTAATGCGGGGCGAGTGCAATGATTATTACGCTAGATAATGCTTACCAGTCTGAACTGATGCTTCTGCCTGCCCGTAATAGCGCAGGCGAGCTAAAAGGTTTAGAAATACTGGTTAACTTTACTGGCGTCGGCACCGATGTGAGGATCCCCACTGAGCTCGTTATCCCTCGGCTTTCAGCGGCAGAGGAGTTAGCGCTGTTTAACGAAAAACTGCAATTGCTTGATACCTGTAAACTGTTTTTTATTCAGCATCAGTTAATTGCATGGATCAATATTACACCAGCAATTGTTGAGTTTTTATTAAGTAATGGGAATGCTGTTTCAATTCTTGAGCGTTATCCGTTTCTTGAGTTTACTGTTAATGAGAACTATCCAGGTTTAAATAACGGAAAGGACGATCTGCAGCTGGCAAGAATGGCGATCCATTTTCCGCTGGTGCTGGCAAACTTTGGAGCCGGTGCTGCATCGCTCAAGGCCGTCTATGATGGATTATTTAAACGGGTTATTCTTGATAAAGGATTCATCCAGCAGCGTGCTTCTGAGCTTTCTTTTGAGCCTTTTATGCGCGCGATCCTCTGGCAAATAACGCCGCACTGCCAGTCGGTGATCGTCTCCGGCATTGACGACCACGGTTTGCTGCAGCGCGTTCTGTCCTTCAATTTTGGTGCCATGCAGGGTGCGCTCTGGCCAGCCGTCTCGGCGGAGCACGTCACGACGCTCGTTCAGCAGCGATAACCCTGCCTTTCGCCCGTGTTTAAGTCCGGGTAAACCCTCTACACTAAAGGCAGGAGGACTTATGACCCTGTCTTTTACTGCTCACTGGCATGACGAGTTGCCTGGCTTTTATACCGCACTCAAACCAACACCGTTACATAATTCACGTCTTATCTGGCATAACGATCGGCTGGCCGATGAGCTGGCCATTCCGCCCGATCTGTTTCAGCGTTCAGACAGTGCTGGCGTCTGGGGAGGCGAGACGCTTCTCCCCGGTATGCAGCCTCTGGCTCAGGTCTATAGCGGACACCAGTTTGGCGTCTGGGCGGGGCAGCTGGGTGACGGCAGGGGGATCCTGCTCGGCGAACAACGGCTTCCCAACGGGGAGACGGTTGACTGGCATCTGAAAGGCGCAGGTCTTACCCCTTACTCACGAATGGGCGACGGGCGCGCGGTATTGCGGTCAACGATACGCGAAAGTCTGGCATCCGAAGCGATGCATGCGCTGGGGATTCCCACCACCCGCGCGCTGTCGATCGTCACCAGCGACACGCCGGTGACGCGCGAAACGGTGGAAAAGGGAGCGATGCTGATGCGCATTGCGCAAAGCCATCTCCGCTTTGGTCACTTTGAGCACTTTTACTATCGCCGCGAGCCGGACAAGGTTCGCCAGCTCGCGGATTTCGCCATTCGCCACCACTGGGCGCATCTGCAGGATGAGGCGGATAAATACGTTCTCTGGTTCCGGGACGTGGTTGCCCGTACCGCCACGATGATTGCGCGCTGGCAAACGGTGGGCTTTGCTCATGGGGTCATGAACACGGACAATATGTCGATTCTCGGCCTGACCTTTGATTACGGTCCGTTTGGTTTCCTGGACGATTATCAGCCGGGGTATATCTGCAACCATTCTGACTATCAGGGGCGTTACAGCTTTGACAATCAGCCGGCGGTTGGGCTGTGGAATCTCCAGCGGCTCGCACAAACCTTATCGCCGTTTATTGACGTTGATGCCCTGAACGATGCGCTCGACAGCTATCAGGACCTTTTGCTACGGGAATACGGCACGCTGATGCGTAACAAGCTGGGGCTGATGACCCAGGAGAAGGGCGACAACGACATCCTCAACGGCCTGTTTACCCTGATGGCGCGTGAAGGGAGCGATTACACCCGCACCTTCCGAATGCTGGGCCAGACGGAGCAGCACAGCGCCGCCTCGCCGCTGCGCGACGAGTTTATTGACCGTCAGGCGTTTGACGACTGGTTTGCACAGTACCGCACGCGGCTGCAGCAGGAGCAGGTAGACGACGCTACCCGTCAGGCGCAGATGAACGCAGCGAATCCCGCGATGGTATTACGCAACTGGCTGGCACAGCGGGCGATTGAGCAGGCAGAGCAGGGTGAGTACGACGAGTTACACCGGCTGCATCTGGCGTTGCGCACGCCGTTTGCCGACCGGGATGATGACTACGTCAGCCGCCCGCCCGACTGGGGCAAGCGGCTGGAGGTCAGCTGCTCAAGCTAGCGATTTTAGCCGGGCGGCGACGTTGCCTTACCCGGCCTGTTCATCACTGAGCAACCCAGCCGCCATCCATATTCCACGCAGCGCCGCGAACGTTCACGGCGCCGTCGCTGCACAAAAACAGCGCCAGCTCGCCCAGCTGTTCCGGGGTAACAAACTCTCCTGAAGGCTGTTTCTCCGCCAGAAGCTGTTCGCGAGCCTGCTCCGGCGGTACGCCATCCGCGATACGTTTGTCGATTTGCTGCTGCACCAGCGGGGTCAGTACCCAGCCGGGGCAGATAGTATTGGCGGTAATACCCGTGCGGGCGGTTTCCAGCGCCAGGGATTTGGTAAAGCCCACCACGCCGTGCTTGGCCGCAACGTAGGCCGATTTCTCTTTCGACGCGACCAGCCCGTGAACGGAGGCGATATTGATGACGCGCCCCCAGTTTTTATCCCGCATGGCCGGCAGCGCCAGCCGGCTGGTGTGAAACACCGCGGAAAGATTAATGGCGATAATGTCGTTCCATTTCTCCACCGGGAAGGCGTCAACCGGGGCCACGTGCTGGATCCCGGCGTTATTCACAAGAATGTCCACGCCGCCAAACTGCGATTCGGCGTAGCGCATCATGGCCTCAATCTGCAATACGTCCCGCAGATCCGCATCGTGATAGCCCGGCTTTTTGCCCAGTTGCTCAATCTCTTCCCGTGCCGATGCGCTGTCGCCGAAGCCGTTGAGGATCAGCTGCGCGCCCGCCTTCGCCAGCACGCGGGCGATCCCCAGACCAATGCCGCTGGTTGAGCCGGTGACCAGGGCGGTTTTACCGTTCAGATTCATTTTTCTCTCCTTACACAATGCCGGTCAGATAGAACACGGCAATGACAAAAAGTACTGCCAGACTTTTAATGATGGTGATAGCGAAAATGCCGCCGTAGGCCTGGCGATGGCTCAGGCCGGTGATAGCCAGCAGAGTAATCACCGCCCCGTTATGGGGAAGGGTATCCATCCCGCCGCTCGCCATCGAGGCCACGCGGTGCAGCACCTCAAGCGGGATATTGGCCGCATGGGCGGCGGCAACAAACGAGTCGGACATGGCGGCAAGGGCAATACTCATCCCGCCGGATGCCGAACCGGTGATCCCCGCGAGCACGGTCACGCTGATGGCCTCATTCAGCAGCGGATTCGGAATGGCCGCCAGCGCTTTGGATAACACCAGGAACCCAGGCAGCGCCGCGATAACCGCGCCGAAACCGTATTCCGAGGCGGTATTCATCGCCGCCAGAATGGCTCCGCTCACCGCCGTTCGGCTGCCTTCAGCCAGACGCCCCCGGATATTGCGAAAGCCAAAAATCAGCACCAGCACGATACCGGCGATCAGCGCCGCCTCCACGGCCCAGATGGCGGTGATCTTGCCCACCTCGGTCACAATCGGTTTCGCCAGGCCGGGCAGGGTAAGCTCGTGACTCACGCCGTACCAGCCGGGGATCCAGCGGGTAAACAGCAGGTTCAGTATGCCCACCACCAGCAGCGGGGAGATAGCAATCAGCGGATGCGGGAGATTAATGTTATCCGGCGTCTCGGGTTCATTTTTCAGATCCGTGCCGTAACCCTCGTTGTTGCTGAGCGCCTTACGCCGCTGGCGCTCCAGCCAGAGCAGGCCAAAGACGATAATAAACAGAGAGCCGATAAGCCCCAGCCACGGGGCCGCCCAGGCGTTCGTGCCGAAGAAGCTGGTGGGGATGATATTCTGGATCTGCGGCGTGCCGGGCAGGGCGTCCATGGTAAACGAGAATGCTCCCAGCGCCACGGTGGCCGGGATCAGCCGCTTAGGGATGCCGCTCTGGCGAAACAGCTCGGCGGCAAACGGGTACACCGCAAACGCCACCACGAACAGCGAAACGCCGCCGTAGGTTAACAGCGCGCATACCAGGACAATCACCGGGATGGCGTGTCGACGCCCGAGGATCTGGATTCCGGCGGCGACGATGGAGCGTGAGAAGCCGGAAAGCTCAATCAGCTTGCCAAACACCGCACCCAGCAGGAACACCGGGAAGTAGAGCTTGACGAAGCCCACCATCTTTTCCATAAACAGGCCGGTAAACGTCGGGCCGACGGCACCCGGATCGGTCAGCAGCACGGCACCGAGCGCCGCGATCGGCGCAAACAAAATAACGCTGTATCCGCGGTAGGCCGCCAGCATCAGCAGTGCCAGCGCCGCCAGGGCTATTAACACACTCATTATGACTCCTCACTTTACTTATTATTCGGGTACCAACGAGAGGTTTAACGCTCGACGGTCAGGGCAATGCCTTGTCCGCCGCCTACGCACAGGGTGACGAGCCCTTTTTTGACGTCACGGCGCTGCATTTCGTACAGCAGGGTCACGAGGATTCGGCAGCCGGAAGCACCAATCGGATGGCCCAGGGTGATGGCACCGCCGTTAACGTTGACCTTGCGCTCATCCCAGCCGAGCTGCTGGCCCACCGCCAACGCCTGGGCGGCAAAGGCTTCATTGGCTTCAATGAGGTCCACCTCGTCGAGCGTCCAGCCCGCCCGCGCCAGCGCCGTCCGGCAGGCGCTGACCGGGCCCATGCCCATTACTGACGGGTCAACGCCCGTCACGGCGTAACTCACGATGCGGCCAAGGACAGGCAATCCGCTCTCCCGCGCCTTTTCCTCGCTCATCAGCAGCACCGCGGCGGCACCGTCGTTGAGCGTGGAGGCATTCCCCGCCGTGACGGTGCCTTCCTCGTGCAAAAAGGCGGGGCGCAACTGCGCAAGCTGCTCTGCAGTAGTGCCTGGTCGGGGCTGTTCGTCACGATCAATAACCAGCGGCGGCTTTTTACCTTGTTTCACCGTCACCGGCGCTATCTCGGCGTCAAGCCGGCCGGACTCAATGGCGGACGCCGCTTTTTGCTGCGAGCGGGCGGCGAAGGCGTCCTGCTGCTCGCGGGAAATGTCATACTCGCGGGCGACGTTTTCAGCGGTGATCCCCATGTGGTAATCGTTGAATGCGTCCCACAGGCCGTCGGTAATCATGCTGTCCTTGAGGCCCGCATGCCCGAAACGCAGCCCGGCACGTGCGCCGTCCAGCAGATATGGGGCGTTGCTCATACTCTCCTGACCGCCGGCGATAACCACCTCCGCGTCGCCGCAGCGGATCGCCTGGGCGGCGAGCTGGACCGCTTTTAAGCCCGCGCCGCACACCAGGTTGACGGTGGTCGCCGGCGTGCTGACGGGCAACCCGGCGCCGATGGCCGTCTGGCGGGCGGGGTTTTGCCCGCATCCGGCCGTCAGCACCTGTCCGAAAATCGTTTCATCTACCTGTTCGGCGCTGAGACCACTGTTCTCCAGCAGGTGCCGTACCGTGACGGCCCCAAGCTCAACCGCAGCAAGGGACGAGAGCGATCCGCGAAAACTGCCAATGGGGGTTCGCGTTGCCCCGACAATCATGACCTTTTTCATGCTGACCCCTCAGGTGAAGCGCATCTCGCGCACGTCGTCCGCCACAATGATTTTCCCTGCCGTTTTACGCACGATCTCGTCAATACTGATGCCCGGGGCGTATTCCCGCAGGATGAACGCGCCGTCCTGAATTTCCAGCAGCGCGAGATCGGTCAGGACCCGACGGATACAGCCCGCGCCCGTGAGCGGCAGCGTGCAGCGCGGCAGCAGCTTCGACTCACCGCTCTTTGAGGCGTGGGTCATCACCACAATGATGTTCTGCGCCCCGGCAACGAGATCCATCGCGCCGCCCATGCCCTTCACCATCTTTCCGGGGATCATCCACGAGGCGATGTTGCCCTCCACGTCCACTTCAAATGCGCCCAGCACGGTCAGGTCCACGTGGCCGCCGCGGATCATGGCAAACGACTGGGCCGAGTCGAAAATGGCCGCGCCGGTCCGCGCGGTCACGGTCTGTTTACCGGCGTTGATCATGTCAGGATCAAGGGTCTGCTCGTCGGGAAAAGCCCCCATCCCCAGCAGGCCGTTTTCCGACTGCAGCATCACGTCCATCCCGTCCGGAATGTAGTTCGCCACCAGGGTAGGGATGCCGATCCCCAGGTTGACGTAATAACCGTCGCGCAGCTCGCGGGCGACGCGCATGGCCATCTGTTCACGGGTTAACATCGTCACACTCCTTGCGCGCGCAGGGTGCGCTGCTCAATGCGTTTTTCAAACTGGCCGACAATCAGCCTGTCGACGTAAATTCCCGGGGTGTGAATGGCCGACGGGGGCAGTTCACCCGGCGGAACAATCTCTTCCACCTCCACCACCGTGATCCGGCCCGCCGTTGCCATCAGCGGATTAAAGTTTTGCGCGGTATGGCGATAGATAACGTTGCCGTACCAGTCCGCTTTCCAGCCCTTGATCAGCGCGAAATCGCCGACGATCGCCTCCTCGAGGATGTAGTGCTTGCCCGCGAACTGGCGCACGTCCTTGCCGGTCGCCACGGGCGTGCCGTAGCCGGTGGCCGTATAAAACGCCGGAATACCGGCCCCGCCCGCGCGCACCTTTTCCGCCAGCGTGCCCTGCGGCGTAAGCTCAATTTCCAGCTCGCCGCTCAGCACCTGCTGCTCAAACAGCGCGTTCTCGCCGACGTAAGAGGCCACCACTTTGCGAACCTGCCGCGTTTCGAGCAGTATCCCCAGGCCGAATCCATCCACGCCGCAGTTGTTTGACACCACGGTCAAATCTCTCACCTGACGGCGCCGGACCTCCGCAATCAGGTTCTCCGGAATGCCGCACAGGCCGAAGCCGCCCGCCAGCAAGGTCATTCCGTCCGTCAGCCCGTCCAGCGCCTGCGCATAGCTGCCGACGCGCTTATCCAGTCCTGCCATAGTCATCCCTCCCGTTAACCGTGCCGGTATCATTAGGGGCGGCGACTCATTTGTTAATTTTGAATTTGTGACCCACTCATTTGGTTTTCTTATTAATTTCCTGTTAACTAATTCTTTTCAATTAGTTAACAGGATGAAAAATGAGAATGAGTGTCAAACAGTTACGCGCGTTTTTAGCGGTAGCTCACACTCTCAATTTCGCGCACGCCAGCGAACGCTTAAATCTCTCCCAGCCGGCCCTGAGCCTGACGATTAAAAGTCTGGAAGACGCGCTCGGCGGCCCGCTGCTGCAGCGGAGCACGCGCAAGGTTGCCCTCACGCAGGAAGGGGAGACGTTTCTGCCGATGGCGCGGCAACTGCTTGCCGACTGGGATAATGTGGAGGAGGCGATGCACCAGTGCTTTACCCTGCAGCGCGGCAAAATCTCGGTCGCGGCGATGCCGTCATTTGCCGCCAACGTTTTACCGGAGGTGCTCAAGGCGTTTCGCGATCGCCACGCCGGGATCAACGTCACCGTGCATGACGTCATTAACGAGCAGGTGATTGAGATGGTGCGTGAAGGGCGGGTTGAGATGGGGATCGCCTTTGAGCCGGCCCCCACGCACAAACTGCTGTTTACGCCGCTGGGGCTCGACAGGTTTGTCGCCATTGTGCCGAAGGACTCCGCGCTGGCGGGCAAAAAGCGGCTGGCCTGGGAAGAGCTACTGACGCTGGATTTTATTACCCTGCAGCGCCCGTCGGCGGTACGTCTGATGATGGAGGAGGAGCTGGCTCGAAGCGGCAGAAAGCTGGACGTGGCGCTGGAGAGTCATCAACTGGTGACGGTAGGTCGCATGGTCGCCAGCGGGCTGGGCGGCAGTGCCGTACCGGCGCTCTGCGAAGCGCAGATGACGGCGCTGGGCGCGGTCTGTATACCGTTGGATAATCCGCCCATTGAAAAGTGCATCGGAGCAATCCATCCGGGGCACACGCAGCTCTCTAAAGCGGCGCATGCCCTGCTGGAAACGCTGAAGGATTTTTACCAGCCCGCTCACGGGGCGAGAAATACCTGCGGTACGGGGTGATCCGGATGGCTGCCGACGCGCACCTGTGCGCCGTACCAGCGCGCCAGCGTCCCGGCCTGCAGCACGTCCTCCGGTGTGCCACTGGAGACCAGCCTGCCGTTGTGCAACAGCAGAATGCGATCCGCCCACAGCGCCGCCAGATTGAGATCGTGCAGCACCACGCACACGTGGAGATGACCCCGACGGGTCAGGGATCTCATCAGGCGCAGCAGATGCTGCTGGTGGTGGAGATCCAGCGCGGAGGTGGGCTCATCAAGAAACAGCCAGCCGCGCGGGGCTCCGTCGCACCAGAGCTGTGCCAGCGCGCGGGCGAGCTGGATCCGCTGCTGCTCGCCGCCGGAGAGCGTTGAGTAGCGTCTGCCCGCCAGCGGTAGACAGCCCGTTATCGCCATCACTTCCTCAACTACCGACGCTTCAGGGGAGCGAGTCCAGGGCGCGCGTCCCATACCGACCACCGCGTCCACCGGCCAGTCGAATCCGGGCTGAGTATTCTGGCGCATCACCGCCCGGTAGCGCGCGAGGGTATCCGGCGGCCAGTCCGCAAGCGGCGTTCCGGCCAGAGTGCAGCGTCCGCTTGCGGGCTTGAGATAGCCGGTAAGCAGCCGCAATAACGTCGATTTCCCGGCACCGTTGGGGCCAATCAGGGCGACCAGCTCACCCTGAGAGAGGGTAAGCGACACATCGTCGATCAGCGTCCGCTGCCCGGCGTGAAAGAAGATTTTCTCTGCACAATAGCGTTCAGCCATGCGTACCTCCGCGACGAAAGATAAGCCACAGGAACCACGGCGCGCCGAGAAGGCTGGTCAATAATCCGACGGGCATCTCCGCCGGAGAGACCAGGGTGCGCGCCAGCGTGTCGGCAACCAGCAGCAGCAGCGCACCGGCCAGCACCGAGCCGGGTACGACGGCCCGGTGGTCGGCCCCCAGCCACATGCGCATCAGGTGCGGCACCACAAGGCCAATAAAGCCGATCACGCCGCTGACGGCTACCGCCGCGGCAACCAGCAGGGCGCTGCACAGCAGCAGGATCCGCTGTACCATCGCGACATCCACCCCGAGATAGTGCGCCTCTTCATCGCCCAGCTGCAGCAGGTTGAGCGGGGCGGCCAGCCGCCAGATAATCAGCACCGCGGGCACCATCAGCGACGTTACCGCCAGCAGGGTGGACCACTGCGCCTGCCCGAGGCTGCCCATTCCCCAGAGGGAAAGCTGGCGAAGCTGGGCATCGTTGCTGAGCCATGAGAGCACCCCGACGGCCGCGCCGCACAGGGCATTGATGGCGATCCCCACCAGCAGCAGGCGGGACAGGGAGCCGTGACGCTGCTGGCTGAGCAGGAAGATAATAACGGTTGCGGCCAGCGCGCCGAGGA
>JADGIP010000488.1:0-16606 GCA_016618355.2 Astraeus odoratus | reverse complement strand
CCCCACGGCCATCCCGCAGGACGGCGACGACATACCGCTCGGCCTTCTCCAGCAGCTACGCCAGGTGCAAGCCCCAGTGCAGGCTCACAAGTTCCCTCTGAATGGGGCGAAGACGAGCATGCCACACGTGCGCGTGAACGACGGCTACGTGAACGTCTACGGCGCTGGGAGCGGGGTGGGGACAGCGCGCTCCTCGAAGATGTTCCGCGTCTCCTTACGACAGGCTCGATGGGTAGTGGATCGGGTCCCTCATCATCGCCTACGTCTGCGTCTTCTTCGTCATCTCCGTTCGTGATGTCTCCGTATGCCCCGCCTGAAGCTGATTCCGGCCGCTCGATCGTTCTGCTCGGGTCGACACCGGTCGATTTGATGGGTGGGGAAGGTGAGGGAGGGGAGGCTTCCCCTGCGTCGGCAGGTGCCAATGGGAGGTTCTTCCGTGCATCGGTGGTTCTTCCAAGTACGAGAGACGCGGGTATAGAGAGGCAGTGTAGGATGGCCAGAAGGAGAGAGATGAATGAGCTTGCTATGCGTATGGGAGTCGGCGGAGTGGGAGGCATGTTGGAAGAATGCGGAAGAGATGCAGCTGCAGTGGAAGGGGCACACTCTGGTGACATCACAGCGGCAAAAAGCATTGTGGAAGACAGCAGCGAAGATGTCGCCTCGGCCCAATCTGACACAGAACCAGACAATACCCGTGCATCCGCGGTGAGTTCGGAGACTTCAAAACACGACCCAGAGGCGCCTTCCACGACGTCCTATCAGCTACCCGAAGAACACGAAATGTGGGCAGACTGGAGTACACGCGTCGAGCCATGGTCGTCGATCAGGCAGATCGCTGACCGGGCAGTCGGGAGCGTCGTCGCTACGCAGCCGTCTTCGGCCGGTGGTTCTTCACCTGGTCTCGAACCGACGGCGGTGCCGTGGTCGGCTATCCATCGTGCATGGGCCGCACAGCGCTCAAGTCATGAACTGCGGAGAGCTTGGACCAAGGATGCCCGTGTGCGCATAACGCGTGGACCGCAACAGGAAGATGGTATAGAGGAAGATGCAGAAGAAATTGAAGGGGAGGAGGGGGAGGAGGGTGCTGGAAAATATGTGGATGAAGTCGTCGAGGCGGTCAAGCAGGACAAAGATCTCGATCCCCATGAGCAACGACTGTTGGGATGTATCGTTGACTCTGGTCAGTCTTGCTTTTATTCCGTTCCATTCCGTCTGCTATAGTCGTACGGGTGGTGAATTGACTGCATATTGCAGCTTCGCTCTCGACTACATTCGCGCATGTCCATCTTCCTCAGCATACCATAGACTCTGTGCGGACGCTGGTCTCTTTACCGCTCCTATATCCTGCCGCATTCCAAACGGGTATTCTTCGGGAACATGCGATGACGGGATGTCTTCTCTTTGGGCCGCCAGGGACGGGAAAGACGCTTATCGTGCGTGCTCTAGCGAAAGAAGCAGGCAGCAGGATGTTGATGGTGTCTCCGTCGGATGTTATGGATATGGTGAGTCTTATTCTGATATTCCTCAGGGCTTATTAAATGACGTCCCGTCATTGTAGTATGTCGGGGAGGGCGAGAAGCTGGTTCGTGCTGTGTTCAGTCTTGCCCGGCGTCTCTCTCCTTGCGTCGTGTTCCTCGACGAGATCGACGCACTTTTCGGCGCCCGGACATCGGCGCATAATTCTGGTGGCGTCATTGCCCACAGGGGTGTTATTACTGAGTTTATGCAGGAGATGGATGGGCTGAAGAGCCGGGCAGGTGAAGAACGCGTCATCGTGATCGGCGCGACGAATCGTCCATTTGATTTGGATGACGCGGTGCTGAGGAGATTGCCGAGGAGGCTGTTGGTCGATTTGCCTGGCGAGAAGGAGAGGGAGGGTGAGTGGATGTAAACCTTCGCTTAGGATGCTGATACGACTGGACCGGGCTTTAGGCATACTAAAGATCCTGTTGCGCGACGAAATTCTTTCGCCAGATATTGACCTGAAGGCACTGGCGAAGCGAACAGAGAGCTTCTCTGGTTCGGATCTTAAGCGTATGCGTGCACTCCTGGTATTGGTTTCATAGCTCACAGTTTCATATAGACTTGTGCGTCTCCGCTGCCCTTGCTGCAGTGAAAGACGGCGTCGAACTCCCATGGAGTACACCATCTTCTGCTACTACCGACGGTGCATCTCCGAGTCCTTCGGATACTCCTGAGGCACGGATCGTTTACGCACGACACTTTGCGAAGGCCCTCAAAGAAATCACACCGTCGTCCTCCGAAACTCTTGGTTCTCTCGCAGACCTTCGGAAATGGAACGAGCAGTTCGGTGAGGGTCGCAAAGATAAGCGCCGCGTTCAAGTGTGGGGCAAGGGTAGGTTTGGGTTTACGGATGCAATGGTAGAAGCTGGTCAGGATGAAGGGCGCGTGGCTGGGCCTGATGCTACGGCGAGAGGGAGATCATCAATAGAACAATAGCGCTGTAGTACTCCAAGTACGCGTCGTAGCTGTGAGAATAAGTTTCGGATTGGTATCATATAATGTGCTGTATCGTATTGCAAGTGAAGACAGAACGCGCAAGCTCAAGTCGCGACGTCCGCGTGAAGTGTATTAAAGTCGTATGTACGGGGGATCTCTTCTTCTTGCTCCTATTCCTCTTCATTGTCGACGTCCACTGCCATGGCTCTCTTTTTCTGTTTGCCACGTCGCTGAGAGCGAGAGGGTTGCGACGGCTGATCTTCTTCCATCACGACTTGTTCCTCCTCGTCGGAGCTCGCTTCCGCCGTACTCCTCCGCACCCTCCGGCCCTCGTCTTGGCCGTCCTTTATAGCTGCTTCCCCGACCGGTTTCAACAGTTTCCCGTCGTGTGGCCAATCGCACTGGCAAGCCGGACACTGCGAACGACCGTGACGGGCACGGAGTTTCGCGAAGCAGTGTTGATGCATGCGGGTTTGACAGTTGGGTGTGTTGCATGCGACGCCGCGTGTAACAATCTAAAGGGGGTATCAGAACGTATTGGGGCATCGGGATGGAATTGCGTACCTCCATACAGATCGTGCATTCCAGGCATTCGTCGGGATAGTTGGACTTGAGATACGGCAAGAGCTCCAAGAGGGTACGTGTAGAGAGAGAATACCGGCCACGCCTGGGAAAGGTGAGATATCGGGATCGGAAAAAAGTGGGGGGTCGTGATGTCCTTACTTGCTCTTCAGCAGCCAGCCTTTGGCTACGAGGCTAGCGAGGACGGTTTCTGCTTGGGACTTGGTCATGCTCGTCTTGAGCGAGTTGACTTCGCGCAGAGCGGCGAGGGACGATATGGAGTAGCACTCGTTAGGGCCAAGCATGATTTGTTCGACCTGGTGTGAGGCCGGGGTAAGCGGCTTGGAGGACGGGAAGTGGCCCTCAGCTCACGATTGTTCTGAAGTAGGCAATCTCGACAGGAGTATAGTCGGTAGCCATCTGTGCGATCTCGTCCCCTCGAGTGTTCACCTGCGATCACGCTACGTTCCAAAATGCGCGCGTCTGCGATCGCTTTGCCACTCACCACAGCGTACATTTCTTTGCCCAATGCCTCGTCCATAAGATGACGAAACTCGAGATCGAGGCAGTTGAGCGCATCGTTGATGTCAGCCACGAATGCGTCCCAGTCGGCGCGTCTATTGCTGAATTGAATGTCCAGTGCTGGATCGGCAGCTTTCTCGGAGGAGACGAGGCAGGTAAGGTCGTGCACGGCCGTCGCTGTAAGATTTCACAAAGACAGACGGACCTTTGACGGCGTCGATGCATTTCTCCCAGAGGACCAGCGCGTGCTTGTGAGAGAGGATGCCACGGGAGAAGACAGCTTGCAGGAAGAGCCGCTGGACGTCATTCGAGGAGCTCATGAGTATGACGCGTGCGAGGTGTAAGTAATTTGTGGACGCGTCGACGCCGTCGTCATTCGCACAGCCGACGTAATGCTGATTAGCCAACCACCCTTTTATCGACGCACGCCCCTGAGCGTTTATTACCCCGCAAGGCTTAGAATTCTCTTCATATGTGTGGCTCCTCGATCAACGAACAAGCAATTCTTTGTCAGGCTTTCTGATGTCGTTCTTGCCGAACAAGTCGTCTTCTTCTCGGCAACTCGTGACCACACGAGTATTTAGGTCTGCCAGCAATCAGATGGGCTGCTCGCAAGCTTGATCTCCCTCTCATCTCTCAGACAACCAACTAGCATATATCACAATGACCCCCGCTACTGTAAGGCTCGGTGGAACAGCGTCGGATGTCGTCGTTGGCAAGGTCGCTGTACGTGGTGACCATCTACTCAGTCTAATGACCACCTGATTCCTCCCCCGGTGTAGCACGGTTTGATGCTGATGACGTACGTAGTACTTTATCTACGTGGACGACTCGTACCAAGGCCAGTTACAGATGGAAAGAGGTCCCCGTTCCCGACGAACAGTGCTTCGAGGCCATCAAGGCTGGCATCGACGCCCTTCCTCCCGGCGTCAAGATGTTCCTCAACGGAGGTAATTCTTCGTTGCGGACCGTATGCTCTAATAGATATAACTCCGTCTTTTAGGTGAATTCTATGGCCACAACTTGTCCACAACCAACCTCGAATTGATTGCAAGGTTCTTCGAAAAATATCCCGAATATGCTGACAGGGCTTTCTTATCCATCAAGGTCAGTTCTCCCTTCCTATAATTGCAATCTATATCCATAATGATCTTATTACGGTCTAGGGTGGGCTAGAGCGGGGCGGTTTACAGCCAGACGGGTCGTAAGTTTGATCCATCGCTTTCTGCAAATCGATCCAGTAGTGACAGGTCCCAGGCCGGCGAACCTCAGGAAGAGTGTAGAGACGATCAACGAGAAGCTCCGAGGGAAAAAGCGTCTGGACCTCTTCCAGAGTGCCCGTATTGACCCGAACGTCCCCATCGAGGAGTCGATCGCGGCCTTGGCTGAACTCAAGAAGGAAGGCAAACTCGACCACATCGGCATGTCGGAATGTAGTGCAGCCTCGCTACGTCGTGGTAACGCTGTGAGTCATCGATGATCTGAAATATCGTACTTGTGTTAATGATGTACAGGTGCACCCCATCAGCATAGTCGAGATTGAGATCAGTCCATGGTCGTACGAAGAAGAAACGAAAAAAGGTGAGCAACATTACCGTGGATTAGTCGATCCAGAGCTGAGGCATTTCTAGTCATTGCAACGGCGAAGGAACTCGGCATTGCTGTTGCTGGTTACTCGTAAGTCTATTCCATGTTTAGCAAACCTAATTGCATTTCTTACTCGTGCATTAGCCCCCTTGGCAGAGGTTTCTTGACTGGACAAATCAAGCGACCGGAAGACATACCTGGTAAGTGGTACTGTGATAACCACCCGGCTATGACGTTGACGATTCCGTAGCTGGTGACTTCCGTCGAAACCTACCACGCTTCCAGGAAGATGTAAGTCGCATGCAGCGTCCCCGTAGCCACTCACCGACTCACCTACCCACCCACCTAGGCCATGAGACACAATTTCGCCATCGTCGATGCGTTAAGTGAACTAGCTAAGAAGAAGAACGTGTCCCCCGCGCAGCTCAGCATTGCTTGGGTGGGAGCACTGGGCCCACATGTCATCCCCTTGCCGGGTTCATCGTATGTATTCCTCACATACCTATTATGTGGCACATACGAATTCCTCGCTATTCCACAACAGACATGCTAAACGTACCCTCGAAAACTGCGGGGGAGGAAACATCGAATTGACGGCGGAAGAAATTGAAGAGATTAACAAGGTTGTCGAATCGGTCGGAGTGGCGGGAGGGAGGTACGGCGCTGCTGCGAAGGACCTCTGGGGCTAGTGTTTTGCTCGACCCAGCAGCGCATACGTGTGATATCCACCTTGCGTACCTCCCAGGACGCAAGGATGGATGCAAAACACCATACATGGAATCTTCTCTTGCGTTGTAACACCGAGTATGTCCCTGTTCGAAGTCCAGACCGAATAATTCTTGCCAACAAATAGGGTTCACTCTAAAGATGCGAGTAGGTCGATGCGGGAAACACACATTACACATAATACATGGGGTATCTCTTCCCGCCTTAACGACTCGCAATGGGGTCGCACCGTAGTGGTGGTTTAAAAGCACAGAACAACGCTGAGAATATACGAGTGAGTGTGCCAATACTTCAAAAGTGTTAGTAGTCGGGGATGTGAGAGCCTTGTAAACGTTTTGAAAGCGTTGAACAGCGCCAAAGAAGTTAAGCAGGTGCTCAGGGGAGCCAGAAGTCGCTGCAGATACACCTGGAGACCCTCAAATCAAATGGTCCAAGCTCTGCATGCAGTCAGTATCTGTGCAATCAATAAGCTTATTACGTGTGCGTATTACCCGTTGTACACACCTAACGGGCAATTATGACTGGTTGAGGTACATACATACTAATAGTACTGCATGTTACAGATGTTGAAACGAGTCTGTACGGTGACTAAGTCACCTGCTCCATAATCCTCTTAGCGTGATTACGATTTATCATGCACTCGTTTCGTTTCGAGGTACGTTACAACGCCGCCCAGATGCCGCATGACAAAACACTACGTGGGAGTCCATTGCATAATGGTGATTAGCCAACCACTATTATGGGCTACATACACCCCTGAGTTTCTGACCAAAAGTTGTACGTACCCCACAGCGCTTAGAGTTCCATCATGTTCGTGGCTGGACAAGACGTCCACAGCCAGCAGTTATTAATTACAGTTCTTTGTCAGGCCTGCTGATATTTCTCTTGCCGCGCCGCGTAGTTTCGGCAACTAGGAACCACCACTCAAGTATTTAGTTTTGCCAGCAAATCAGATGGGCAGCCTCCAGGTTATCTTTCAGACAATCAGTACTTATCACCATGGCCCTCGCTACCGCAAGACTCGGTGGAACCGCGTCGGATATCATCGTTGGCAAAGTCGCTGTATGTGGTGACTATCTACTCAGTCCGATGATTATCTGACCTTTGCCCCGGGTGTAGCATGGTTTGATGTCTATGACGACGTGCGTGTACCTTACTTTCTTGCGCGACTCGTACCGAGGCCAGTTGCAGAGGGAAAGAAGTCGTTCCTGACGAACAGTGCTTCGAGGCCATCAAGGCTGGCGTCGACAGGCTCCCTCCTGGCGTCAAGATGTTCCTCAACGGAGGTAATTCCGTGTTGTCTGTGAACTGTAGGATCTAGCAGATCTAACGTCATCCTCCAGGTGAATTCTATGGCCACAACTTGTCCACGACCAACCTCGAATTGATTGCAAGGTTCTTCGAAAAATATCCCGAATACGCTGATAGGACCTTCTTATCCGTCAAGGTCACTTCCCCTTCCTGCAGCTGTAATCTACATCTATAGTGATACTATTACGGTTCAGGGTGGGCTAAAGCGGGGCATTTTGCAGCCAGACGGGTCGTAAGTTCGATTGATTGCTTCCTACAAACCAATCCAGTAATGACAGGTCCCAGGCCGGCGAGCCTCAGGAGGAGTGTAGAGACAATCAACGAAAAGCTCCGAGGAACAAAGCGTTTGGACCTCTTCCAGAGTGCCCGTGTTGACCCAGACGTCCCCATCGAGGAGTCGATTGCCGTCTTGGCTGAACTCAAAAAAGAAGGTAAACTCGACCACATCGGGATATCGGAGTGTAGTGCAGCTACACTGCGCTGTGGTAACGCTGTGAGTCATTGACGATCTGAAATCTCGCACTTATTTCAGTGGTGCACAGGTGCATCCGATAAGCGTCGTTGAGATTGAGATCAGTCTATTTTCATACGAAGAAGAAACAAAGAGAGGTGAGTAGCATTGCTGTGCATTACTCGGTCAAGAGCTTAGACTCCTTTCTAGTCATTGAAACAGCAAAGGAACTTGGCATAGCCGTCGCTGGTTACTCGTAAGCCCATTCCATGAACAGTGATATGACTGAATCCTGAGCGTATGTCCTAGCCCCCTTGGAAGAGGTTTCTTGACCGGACAAATCAAACGACCGGAGGATATAGCTGGTAGGTGGAACTGTGACAGCGACTCATCTGTGACCATGATGATCCCGTAGCTGGTGACTTCCGTCGACACCTACCACGCTTCCAGGAAGATGTAGGTCGGATGCAGCAGTGCCGTAGCTACTCACCGACTTACCTACCCACCTAGGCTATGAGACACAATTTCGCCATCGTCGATGCGTTGAGTGAATTGGCTAAGAAGAAGGACGTGTCCCTTGCTCAGCTCAGCATCGCTTGGGTGGGAGCACTGGGTCCGCATGTAATCCCTTTGCCGGGTTCATCGTATGTGTCTATTATGCGATACATGCACATCTCTCACTCTCTTCTACGTTAGATACGCTAAACGTACTCTTGAAAACTGTGAGGGAGGAGACGTCAAATTGACAGAGGAAGAAATCGAAGAGACCAACAAAGTTATCAAATCTGTTGGAGTAGTGGGAGGGAGGTACAGTCCCGCCATGAAGTACCTCTGGGGATAGTGTTTTGCATCCAAAAAAGGCACATACCAAACACATATATATGCATTCGCAGATATCTGTGTACCCATGATGTTGATGGATGCCAAACACTATAGATGGAACCCTCTTGGCATGTCGTAAGATTAAGCATAGGTTGTGCACAAGTTGCATCCACAAAAAAACCACATGAGAAATGACCTGGTCATCATGTATTTTAGACAGTCTGGTTGCATGTTTTCAACAAGGAGATCATCACCCTCACTTGCATGCCAGGAACAGGAGTTATCTCCTGAGTATAGGTGATAAAACAATGAAGAGCTCACATATATAGTACCATAGGAGTTGATCAGCAATGTTCAGTAAAGTTGACCTTACAGTAGAATACAGATTGGGTGGATCTGACCCATAACTGTCATCCCTTTCCAACAATCATGAGATGTTTCTCCAATTCCCTTCAAACTGCCCAGTTACATACTTATAACTTTTAAGATTAGAAATTCCTCCCATCCAACAGAAACATACCCATGCCACCACCACAACTGTTTCCAGTCTTGCTCACAAGCTTGAATAGCTATTTACATATATGGTAATGTTGAGATGAGTTCCAACAAGCTGTCTCTCCCCTTAGGAAGATGTGTTCATGTCACATGTACACCACCAGCTGCCCATCCATGCACACTGACCATAATTAATTTCATGTATCAACTACCCTCAAGTTGTGAGGAAATGCTCAGTGTCCACCACTGCATGCACTACCCACCTTTTGTAACTTACCCATTGCTGTATGTATGATAGGATATGTACCATACTTGAAATATCCACAGCTACAGTACTTCCTTGCATGACAAACAGTCTCCACCATCACTACATTCACCACTGATATTGGGGTTATAGAGAATGGTTAGGACAGAGTTCAGCAGGATACATAAGCTTATCACTCTTCTTATTTACTACTCATGTATTATCTACTGCTATAGACAGGGCTAACTGCAGTGTTGAGAGGGTGTGAAGAGTGGTGCATTGAAGACTCAAAGATTATAAGCACAGTGTATGATCTAGCAAGGACAATTAGTGACTAGGTGGCATCAGTCAGTACAGTGCTCTAGACAAAGATATCCACCTCAGCTTTGGAGACATAGGCTGAGATTTTACAGGCAGCACATGGACAGTTTATATACACTATATGAGACTTCAGAACATAATGAAAACAGAGAAGGTGTTGAGCCTGTGGCAATCAGATGACAAATAGGAGACAGCCACAGAGGATAGGAGTTATCCAGGAGATTATAAGAGTAGCTAGATAATTACAAATATACTAGCAGAGAGGAGAAGGAGTCCTCAATGCCCACCATCCAGCCCACAGCAGTCCAATCTATTCCTCTGTGTGATGTGACCTCCACCCCTTCCCTGCGCAGTTGCCATATCTGTCAGCTGCCCGACAGAACCTTAACAGAAGGAACATGTGGTACTATACAGCTACAGTATGCAGATCCCTAAGTATAAGATGTAGATTACAGAGAATAAAGCTCATATGTATATGTTTTAGTATCATTGACAGCCATGTTTGACAGACACAGCTTGGCATCTGATGATTCCAAACTTCTGGTCTTGAGTTCCAACAGAAAGTATAGCCTCCCAACCCTCTAAGGACCAGGGAAAAGGCCCTTTACAAATCATCATACACAGAATAACTAGCATGCCCCATACAGCATACCAATTGTCTTGCCTTACCCCCATGCATGAGCACTATGACACCACTACAGACCACAGTGCACCACTATCACACAGAGCTGCCTTCCATCATCTTATCTTATCTTCTTCCCTTGCCTGCAAACCTGAGTGCTTGAGCTTCCAGGGCTAGTTTCTTGCTATCTTGTCCATGAGTTGCCAACTTAAGATCAACTTATTGTAAGGCACCATTCCATCACAACTATCACTCATGGACTTGGTCCCTCACAACTACTTTAATCAATCAGGACCTCAGATTTTGGACCCTATATATTCCACAACTGCAGTTCCTGGTTATATAGTAATATGGCGTCATTGAATAGCGATGTTCCCACACGCGCGCATTCACTGTCTAATTGATATTCACGTGTGATTTTTTAATAGTTGCAGCATCATTAAAAGGTGTCAGTACATATGAAGATCGGAGTGACTATGACGTTAATGTTTATCTGATAGCATAAGCGTTGCGATATCTCGTCTTTTTGCAAAACTTTGCAACCCTTTCCAAGTGATAGTACCATTGTGCCAAGTATTGCGAAGTCTTGCAACTCTTGTCAGCTGATGGCTCCTTGCACACTATGTTGTCAACTTTGTCAATAGTCTAAGCTCTGTTCGGGCAAGGCGAGTTCAATTCAAACTCCGTACGGATCATGGTCGACTCGGACCAAGGAACAATTTTGAGTTTGATGAGAATTATCTTATCTAACAGTCTAGGGACGAGTCATTCTTAAGCTGCCTACATCTGCTCGTCGGTAAAAAATCAACCCCACTTTTCGTTTCGTCATGTGTGGAATTCTAGCTGTGCACGGCCTCGAGAACCCACTCCCCGATCGCGCACGTTTTGTTGCACTGTCCAAGCGCATCCGCCACCGTGGGCCCGATTGGTCGGGATGCTATGTTGGCAAGGAAGCTATTCTCTGCCACGAACGACTCGCGATCGTGGGCATAGGTGCGTATAACCCTCCTGGTTATACCCAAGAGTTTGACCACGCAGCCCGTAGATTCGGGAGCCCAACCTCTGACCAGCGACGATGGCAAACTGGTCCTGGCTGTCAACGGCGAGATCTATAACCATCTTTCCATACGCTCTGAACTTGGTCCTAGCGTCAAATTCAAAACTCATTCCGATTGTGAAGTCATCATTCCCCTTGTATGTACATATTTCCACCGATACCACCCATCAGAGTTTTACTCACTTCTTGTCTTAGTACAAGAAATATGACAAGGAGCTCTGCAACATGCTCGACGGCATGTTCTCGTTTGTGCTCCTAGACGAGTCGACGACACCAACACGTATCATCGCCGCTCGCGACCCGATTGGTATTACGACCCTCTACCAAGGCTGGAACTCCAAGAAGCCAGGTGCAACATATTTTTCTTCTGAGCTGAAAGCGCTCGTGAACGAATGCGATGAGATTATCTCATTCCCACCTGGGCATGTGTATGATAGCCGTGACAAATCCACCACTCGGTACTTCCAACCCTCGTGGTGGCACGGAGACGGGGAGAATGCTCCTGTCCCGACCTCTCCGCCCGACTACACGCTCCTCCGCGAGACGCTCGAAGCGGCAGTTAGGAAACGACTTATGTCTGAGGTCCCATACGGTGTTCTGCTTAGCGGGGGTTTAGATAGCAGCTTGATTGCTGCAATCGCTGCACGGGAGACAGACAAACTCGCACAAGCTCAGTTCGAGACGCGTCAGAAGAAACTAGCTACATTGACCAGCGGTCCGTCTACGCCAAAGAAGGACGATCAAGCTCAAAGGGGTGCGGGAAGACATATCTTGACTGTGTTTCATATTGATTAGCTTCCCATCCATAGATATGCTTGCAGCTTGGCCGCAGCTCCATTCGTTCTCCATAGGATTGGAGAATTCCCCCGACCTTTTCGCTGCAAAGAAGGCGGCTAGCTTTTTGGGAACTATCCACCACGAATACGTGTTCACTGTTCAAGAGGGCCTGGACGCGATTCCAGATGTCATATATCACCTCGAGACGTACGATGTAACCACGGTGCGGGCCAGCACACCGATGTACCTGCTCAGCCGGAAAATCAAGGCCATGGGTGTGAAGATGGTGCTCAGCGGAGAGGGCAGCGATGAGATCTTAGGAGGTATGATTCACCATCTCACTGTCAACCATAACGTTCCCTTTACACGTGGTCAGGGTACCTGTACTTCCACGCTGCACCCGATGGCAAGTCATTCCACCAGGAGTGCGTGCGACGCGTAAAGAACCTTCATACCGCGGATTGTCTCAGGGCTAACAAGTATGTCCCTCTGTCTACTTCACAAGACCAACTAACGGACCGGACATCCAAATAGGTCAACAATGGCTTGGGGCCTCGAAGCTCGTGTACCCTTCCTGGACAGAACGTTCCTCGAAGCTGCGATGAACGTCGACCCCAAAGCAAAGATGTTTTCTAAGGGATCCTCACAGGAATACGATGAAGATGGTCGTCCAAAGATGGAGAAGGTATGTTACAGGCTTTCATCAAGAGCATGATCACTAATGTTCTCTCAGTATATTTTGCGGAAGGCATTTGATTGCGCTCCAGATGGAAAGGTGCGCTGCTGTGGCCGAGAACTTCATCGAGGGGATAGCTGACAACATGTCCATAAGCGTTACCTCCCTGCATCCATTTTGTGGCGTCAAAAGGAGCAGTTCTCGGATGGTGTGGGATATTCCTGGATAGACGGGTAAGTCTACGGACTTTCACGGGGATTCCTTTCGAAACATCCGTTCACACGCGACCCACATCAGAATGAAAGATCATGCGGCTGCAATTGTTTCCGATGAAGCCTTCGCTAAGAGAGGTGAACGTTGGCCCGTAGATACCCCGGATACAAAGGAAGCTTACTGGATTCGCGAAATATTCGAAAGTATGTTCCATCAATCCTTTGGGATGCCATTTCGGTTGATACGAACTAACTTTTTCTCCTCATCGCCAGGTCATTTCCCCTCCGATACAGCAGCTCGGACCGCGGTACGGTGAGTAAACCTAGGATATACTATCAAACCCGTCGATCGTTTTGATCTGACGTCCATACCCTAACAGATGGATACCACGAGGTGACTGGGGCTGCTCCTCAGACCCGAGCGGACGAAGTGTCAGCATTCACAACGCTGCCTATGACGCGTCTGAATAAACCGGCCCGATGGCAGTCGGGACGTACACATGTCCTAAACCACTCATGTACACAGACATGCAATCTTCATTCGAGAACTTTCGATCCAGAAATCAATGTACTAAATTAGAATTAGAGGCTGGAGTTGTGTGCGCTGTGGATGGAAGGAGGGAGAGAAGTGTTGTCAGTGGGTATTTCCGTAAATAGGGAATGTCATAAAAAAGTAATAGATGGAGGTGGTGTGGTGGTGTGGGAACGAGGGTGTGATATGGTATCATCAAACAGTGGTGGTACCGACTTTGTAATAAGAAGCGGAGCTGTAGGTAAGTCGAGGCTGGACGGAGACTGGTGTAGGCGAATGAAAAGAGGGTGTTGGATATGATGCAAGGAGAATATAAGTAAAACAGGTGAATGGCAACTGGTTAAGTAGATGTTGTAGAGACTGGGAGGGTAAAGTGGAAGGTAAAGGTTCTAGGCACCAGTGAGAAAACCACCATCCAGTATACTATAGTTGGTTCAGGGTTGGATCCTGAGCTGTAAGTTGTCGGTATAGTTTCAGCCCCGAGTCTTCTGATGCCACGGGTGAAGGCTGAGTCTTGTTGTTGCCATTGTCGTTGCTGCCATCTTTGGCCCCTGGTGAAAGGGCAGGGCGTGCAGTAGCCGCACTCGTTTGCGATGTCTGGCGTTGTCGCTTTGGCGGATTAGTTGGGTTCGATCGGGTGCTGGTATCCCAGACCGGTCGTGTGACCGTTGCCTTGACAGATTGAGTGTCGTCTGAAGGATTTACACGCGTTCTGGTGCTTGTCGCGGTCTGCGTTCTCCTGCTAGCAGGTCGCATGGTAGGTGATACCTGTTCACCAGATACCAAGCGTGTTCCAAACTTGGCATTGGCAGATGATTCTCGTGCATATGACGTCCCACCAGGGGATATGCGCCGTGTTGACCCGCCCATGCCAGGTTGTCTGGACTTCAGAACAACAGGTTTTTGGAGCGTGACTTTGTCGGCACCCCAATACGAAAAACTCATTTTACTCTTCCCGTCGTCCGACCCATCGCTGTCATCGTTATCGTCGTCGTCGTCGTCGGGGAGGGGTATGATCCTCGGCTTATTTGAAGAATGGGCTTCTGTCTTGGACCGCACGACACTGCACAATCGGTTATGAGCCATGTAACAGGGTATAAATGGACTACTTACTCGGCCATTGAGACGACGCCTTCTTTTGGTTGGATAACATCCCCTATTGCCCAATTTTCAATCTATACAGACACGGTTAGTTGAAAACGGAGCAACCCAATGTGTGCACGGACCTTGATGAACTTGTACAAGTTACGAGGTTTAGTATGGGAATTCCGTCGTCCTGTAGTTGCATACTTGCTTTTGCCCTGCATATCCGGTAGCGAGTTGGTCCGGGAGTTCGTAGACGACACCATGGGCAGTGAAGTCGTTCCCGTACGCTGGCATTTCAGCACTACATCATTGAATACGACCAGCCATAGGTCCTTCTTTCCACCCACGCCCGAGCCCTGGCCGAGTACGTCGCTCAACCTGCGCAATGAAGTCTTCCCTTTTACGTTCTTATTCGCTATTGCCGAGGGAGGAGTTGACCCCTTAGGTGAGCCTGACCCATCCCGTCCCACAGCGAATAGTTGTCTCTCCTCTATAAGTAGGCGAGAGGGTTTTGGTGTCGCAAGTTGTTTGACCTTGTCTAACCCTTCGATCCGAGCCAACACGTCTCTTGTCTTGTCTCGATCCTCCTTTTGGATCTTCTCGTCCTCAATACTCCTCACTATCGTCTCGATCTCTGCAACCATCTGCAAGGTGCTCTCATACTCAAACGTGCTTGGGTCGGTTTGGTAGAGGAGATTTTGGAAGAGAAGTGGGTATTTCAGCAACCTCTGGAATGGCTTCGAGAGGGAGATGGCGAGACCAGTTTCGCCTTTCTCACACGCAAGCTCTTCCAACCGCTGGAGACACTTGCATACTTTGAGCCATTCTGCTGCATCTTGATTCTTCGGTTTCTTTGCAGCACTCGCGGTTGAGAGTGCATTGTCTATTTGCTCGAGCGCTCGCTCGAGGTGGAGAACGTACGTCGCATAGCCCTGGAATATGTGCGACTTTGTGCAAGAGCAAAGTCAATTTTGGTACTCGAGAATAAAACGTAAACGTACGTTGGAGACGAATACATCCGCCAGTGATCGTACCAGGGGATGCTGCTCATCATATCGCTTCCTTAGCCCCTCGCTGAGCTTGATATGGCCCTCCAAAATACCGCTCTCAATAACCTCCATGCATATACGTAAATCCTCCGGCAGAAGGTGCGGCGCGACCGTACCCTGCATAACGTCTGGCTGTGTTTGTGACCGCTTGAACTTGCGAAGCACACGTGCTGTCTGCGTCGTCTTTGCACTATCCTTCCTCTGCCTGTCCTTATCCCTATCACCATCCCTATCGCGATCATGTTCCGCTACTGACTGCCTCCCTAGCGAGTGTGTCGACATGGCCCCCTGGTTAATGCGTTCACGCTGGGCAGCGGGGATGGTCACATGTGAGCGTGACGGGAATGGCACGGACTCTTTGACTTTGCCGTTCCTGCCGGTGGCAACGGACCCCGTACGGTAGGGCGACCGGGGATGACTATGCTTCGCCGCGAATTTTGTGCGATTCCCTTGGGGCCCAAGCGTGTGGTCGGCTTCGTCGTCATCCGAATCTACGGATTCTCCGTCGATGTTAGGCGTCGTTGTTGCAAGGGATTTGGTTTCTGGTGCCTGGGCTGATGGACCCTCGGAGCGGAAACCTGACGGTGACATGAATCGGGCAGCAATGGGAGGAAGAGCGTCTATGGAATCCTGGGTGGCCTCAAACCTAGAGGGCGCAATCGAATACTCATCATAATCGTAAGGGGTAGGGGAAGTAGGCGGGGGAGATGCATATGGATGAAGAAGCGGATCGACGAAGGTTTCCTTCATTTTCTGTAATTCGTTGACATACCTGTGTCATAGTAAAAAGTGTGGTTGAGCTCGTATACACATGTGGACGTGGCACTTCTGAGGTAGACGACATACCGCTCTTCGCTAGCTACAATCTCATGCAGAACCTCTTGTCTCGTCCGTTCACGGGACCCGAGGTTACTAACCAGATCGTCTTCTGCACCTTCGCTCCATGAGGCAGCGGCGAGGATCCGCGAACTGCTAGAGTATGACATCTGTGAAAACGGCGTTGTCGAGCGCACAGAAACGGGATACGGGGATATGGCTGTGCGCGTTGACGTGGCTCTGATGCTAGGTGCTGCAGGGGGGGTCGTCGCGGCAGGG
>JADGIP010000487.1:0-16644 GCA_016618355.2 Astraeus odoratus | reverse complement strand
GACAGTGAACCCTGGCGAGCTAAATAGGCAAGCCAAAGGATCTTCGGTAGCGCGGAGCAGGTTTGGCTGTAGTCACGTGGCATGTTCGGAATGCAACGTGATCGGCGCTAAGATGTGTCACAGCTAGCCAGAACATATTTGAATGAGATCTTGGCCTGCTCACTCAATTGTCCTCGGAAGAGCACACATTCGCGAACTGTTAGCATACCATGACAATGTCTTCCATAGCTACCACATCCGGAGCCGCGGCGAAGGAAGATGCTCCGAGCAACGCTAAATTCGACATCTGGACTACATATCAGTCCATCCTTCAGAATGAAGAGGTACGTAGCACGTCGTACACTCAGCGACAGTCTTCGCATAAAGACCCACCTGTTACGCAGATATCCACCCCTTTGGCTGCAATTCTAGCCCTGACTGAGCTTGTCCGCCGATCAGATGGTATCTTAGTCGATGATTGGCATCCTCCTAAGTAACATTCATCGTTAGCCGGAACGATGTTCGAGCTTGTCAAAGCCCTCAATGACGGTGCTAAAGTACTAAATGAACGGACTCCAAATCCCATCGGTCTCAATGCCGGCTGCGAACTATTCATCGCGTTTGTCACGCTCTTCCCCCATGATTCTGACGTGAGTTCCATTGCTCTGAGCCAACTCGTCTGAACCAACATCCTTGCACCACGTCAAGAGTTTCTCTGACCTCAAGAGAGAGCTTGTCGTACAGGGCCAAAAATACGCTGAAGAAGCCCTCACCTATCGGGAGAAGATTGCCCAGCTTGCGCTCGGCTTCATCAAGGATGACTCAGTCGTAGGAGTCCCGTGTGCATCGCCATCATTATGGAACTGATAGTCATGGAAAGATATTGACACACTCTTATTCGAGAGTCGTGATGAAAACCCTTCTACGTGCCCATGAGAGGAAACGGATATCGGTCTATGTTACAGAAGCGCGACCTCGTGGCCTTGGGTTAGAGATACGTCTGGTCGTCCGTAGGGCCTACTCATATTCAAATCCATTAGCTTGCGAACATATGAAGAACTCACCGCCGCAGGCATCCCTTGCACCGTTGTCCTCGATTCTGCCGTCTCTTACGTGATGGACAAAGTGGACTTTGTTCTGGTTGGCTCGGAAGCCGTGGTAGAAAGCGGCGGTTTGATCAATGCAGTGGGCAGTAATCAAATTGCTATCATCGCAAAATCTGCAAACATTCCATTCTATGCCCTTGCCGAAAGGTATGCACGACATGCCCGCGGGTATGCCTGTGTTGACATTGTCTATCTCCTATCTTCAGCTACAAATTTCATCGACTATTTCCGCTATCGCAATATGATCTCCCTACGCACAAACCCAACATCCTGTCATTTCCTTTGGCACCCCGAACCCCGAGTCCTGGAGTTCCCGTCCAAACCGAGAACCAATCGATCGCGGCGGCTGACGAGAACACTTCTACGTCAACGCCAGACCAAACAAGGAGCATGACGCGGGAACAAATCGCGTGTAACCCAGATGTGGACTACACCAGGTCCGGACGAATTTTAGGATTTCCGTCATGTTTTCTGATGAGTTCCTCAGGCCGGACTTAATTACACTCGTATTTTCGGACGTTGGCAGCTTGACTCCTGAAGGAGTCAGCCAGTACCTCGTGGGGATGTTTGCGGGCTGAGTATACTGTATATCATTACAAACAAATTGTTGTCACACGATAGAATTGCGATAAATCCCTGATTGGAGACCAGCCACAGGTGGGTGTCCCGTCACATTTGCGAGCTCAGTTACGAAAAGCCTGGAGAAGTTTTCCCCTCGACACTCCAGCACGGTAAACATGTGTCCTATGCGAGATACGATAAGTATTTTGAAACCGGAAGAGTGGGCCGTCTAAGTGATCAGGCTTAGATAAAGATAAGTTTTCCCTGGACAAATGAGACTTTCGAGATTAACCGCGAAGTTATGGTAAAGTATTGTAGGTTTTTAGGCTTGAGTTACGTGGTGACAGGCCCCACTCTGCACGAGTTGAGGAGGTTTTTGATCGCGAGAAAGCTTAGGCACTCAACACCTACCGAAGCGATATTGAAAGGAAGCAACCACACGAGCGGAGAGTGAATGCCTGCCCAGCTCTTGGCGTAGCCGTCACTGCTGTAGATAACTCCACATTCCGGAAAGGTCGGTGCCAGACTACTGGACACCATCCCCTAATCCTGTCCACGATGTCGCAACCAGCCGTGAGGAGGCTGTTACATTTAACTCTTTTGGTTTAAAGTTTTTGACGAGCTCCTCGCTGAAGGAGATACGGAACTATTTCACTTCCGCTGTCAAATTGCAGCACACGACCACATATCGTGTGCCACAATGCAGCAGACATCAGGGCTGCTATTGGAGCATCTAATTGCTTCCTCATGCCACACGATGTCACCGTGCGTACGGCTGCCTTGAGTGACAGTGCAGGCCCGCCCTTCTGGCGGGTACCTAATCAGTGCCGCACGGTAACATCGCGACGATATGGCATTCTGGAATCTTCGCAGGTTCTTATCCTACGATTTAAAATGCGAGTCAGAGACAGTTCCTGCAATCCAAGCAGTTCCTTCCTTTCCTTAGATCCTTCTCATGTGTCACTGGCGAAGGTCAGACTCGCAGCATGCGCGGCCTGCCTTCCATCACCTCTGACGCCTTTCTGCCCCATAGAGTCCAGAATACCTACAAATGCGGGCATGTGTATGAGCTGGTGAGTTTACTCCACCACAGCCTAGGAGACCAGTATTGAAATCAATGTAGCCCGACGAGATGGTATGTGACCGACACCAAGGGAGATTCACTCTGAACAAGCCCCTAGATCCCCTGCGACAATCGGTACTGTAGATTCAGCCCTACACACCCAAGCACTTGTGTCCCACCTAGTTGTCTCAACACCTGTTGGCAGTAGTGAGCACATTCTCTAGTCGCATCGGAGGAACTAACCGACCCATCACTCTGCCCATAGTCGACAATTCCCTCAGCAGTACAGTGAGTGTAGCTAGATGGTGGTAATCTAGGAGTCGGCGAATGCTGATGATGGTAATGACGGGCAGATCCTCAAGTAAACGCCTTCTGTCCTCGATGCATAGAGATGGGAAGGTCACCATGAATTTCGATCGAAGTATTTATCCCGCGATCGAAGAAGGTCCCCTCCCACTAGACTCTTTAAGTCTGTGTGTCAACGCATTGATCAGGATTTCGACCTGAGTTGTATAGATAGAGGCTTCAAAACACCCCACCATTAGTTTGGTAGAGGGAGATGAAGGTTGATAAGTCTGTTGGCCATGTATTTCGTGTACGAAGAATGGATACCAGATGGAGGATATGATTAGGGCATAATACACAACCTAGACAGTGCCAGGAGGTACTGCGGACGAACGCACAAAAGAAGAAAACAGTGAGAAGGCCTCTTCTGAAAGTTGCAATCGGCTGGGTAATGATTGCGTAAAATTCATCTCATTGAAGCGGCTAAAGCGCACGGGAGAATTCATAAGAATCCACAGACGGCATCAAGCAGGCAGCAAGAAGGGTTGGGCGGTATATGAATTGCAAAATAAATAAGATAGTTTGATGCTGACCTGTATTATTATCGGAGCAGCATGTCACGGACACAATTGGAGTTGTAGAAAGCTCAGCTATTCGTCTAAGGAAGCGAAACAAAAGAGGATACCAGCTTGATACGCCGTCGGTTGCCAGACCCAAAGTACAGAATCAATATTGCCTTCTACAGGAGGGGTCCCCGGATATTGGTGAGCTTGCTGATGCACGACAGTTCGGCGACGTTGGGAGCCGCAGAACTCTAGAAGTGAACGACAGCGTAGCACCAGGATATTTCGAAGCGAGAACTCGGGATATGTCAGCTGGCCAAAGAATGTTCATATCCGCGGCTTTTTATTGTTTAGTTATGGTCACTGGCTAGGGTTTCCACCTGGTTCGCTAGCATTTCACTGAACTCGGGGTTTGTGGCAACTACCTGGTCACAAAAATAAGTTAAAAGGTCCATGGCATCCATATCAATGGACCAGATAATCTGGGAGTTTTGTCTTCCGGAGAGGGGGCACATAAGGAGTTTAGTAGGTACCACAAGCTTTCGAAGAATCAGAGCAGCTACTACTGTAACATTTTTCGGAGACATATGTGGCCATTAATGGGCACGTGACACTTTTGTTCCACCTTCGATTGGGCAAGCTGTTACTTTGCAACCTTCCGACTTGATCTTCTGCAAGCACCAGATTTCGGTCACTCAAGACATGTCCATCTCTGCTCAGTGGATTTTCCCAGTCGAGGCTCTGCACCATACACCGAGCGTGGCCACGTCAGATTATACCATAGGGAAAGAACTGTATGATCGCGCTAGGGGCGTCGAGTTCTTGTTTCGCCTTGGTTCTTCCCTCGGATTGTCAGACTTATTGTAATTCTGCGGTGACATGTCAATTTATTGACGATTCTTGCTGTAGGCCGTCGTCGGCAATGTTCACCGCTGCAACTTGGTTCCATCGCTTCTTCATGAGATTCTCCATGGAGGACTACCACAGACAGGTATTCGCATCAGTCTCAGCAATCTCCCCTCATCCGTATGCAGACACTAATTAGGATATTGCCGCTGCCTGCATTTTTCTTGCCACTAAAACGGAGGAATGCGGCAGAAAACTTCGTGATGTTGCCCGAGTATTCCAGTCCAAAATCACCGGAGTCGATGTGACGCATATCCCGTCTGAGAGTCTGGCAAGTATACTTGGTATATGATGGACACTCCTCTCATGACCCTTGAAGGAGGTCGAGAAACAGCAAACGACCATTTTACTTGCCGAAGAGGTTCTTTTGGAAGCTTTGTGCTTTGACTTCGTCACGACCAGTCCACATTCCGTCCTTGTCGACCTCTTTGATGCTGGGCAAACGAGCACCAAAGTCCAGGACTATGCATGGAGCATTGCTCATGACTCGTAAGTTACTGATGCATTCTCGAGATCATAGTTGTCACAGCCACATCATCTAGGTATCGTACCCCATTATGTATCCTTTTTCCGCCTCGGATTATTGCAGCTGCATGCTTCGTGTTAGCGCAACGTGCAGCCGATGGTCCGCATTCGCTATCTCTGGATGCGCGCATATCTGTGTCTCCGCCTGCGGCATCTCTGCCGACCCCACCTTCTCACAAACCGGCCTCGCCTGATGCATCAAGATTCACGGTCGAGTATTTCGGCTTCAACGAGGCGGACCTGCAGCAGGTAGCGGGTGAGATTTTGGTGATGTCTTCTCGAATAGCTCGACCCAAATCTTGCTGTAGATGCTCTCAGCATCCTAGTCGATTTCTATTCCGTCCAGGACCTCCAACATAGTGCCTACATAGCACCTCTAGCATCGGTTGGTTGCTAACATCCAGTGGAGACCAACCAACTTAGTCTTTCTAGATCCAACCTCCTGCCCATGGCTGGCGATCAAAATTATATGAGCCATTTTCTCTGCTTCTGCCTTCCCACCCTACCACCACCAATAACGGTCAGACACCCGAGTCATCTCAAGGGACCACACCCGCATTGACCCCTTCCCGTGGGAGTGCGACGAAGCGGGAATCAAAGACTCCGGAAGTACCTGCGAGAAGAGTGGATCTCAGCTAATCAGCCAGTAGGGAAATAGCTTGTCCGGGTCACGTAGAGAATGCACCCTCTGGCCAGTGGTGTGGTGCGTACCATTAGGAACGTTAATCTGATCATCCTAGTGCTTGGTTTAGAGTTTATCCGGGGGCAGGCAATTCAATGGGCGTGACTATCTTCAATTTAAAATTGCCAGAGATTACTATCTTTGCAACAAGCATAGAGGTCTTCATCATGGAACAATCGGGACCATTATGCATCATCATCATTCATATCTAGCTATGGTCAAGTATTTAGTGTCATCGACGGGCATATCCGCAACAGTTGCACACAAAAGTTGTGAAGGAACGTCCGACCCAAATTGTGGGGGTACCCAACCACCCTCGCAGCCCATCGCGGAGATCACCCAGAAGAGTAGGAGCTCCAACACTGTTGGATTGCGACGGTCGTGTTTGTAGACAGATGTGACAAACACATCAGTCCACCCTAACATTCCTACATTAGTGCAATTACATGTCAGAGGCACCTATGCTTCACCAGCTGAGAAGACACCCAGAACCCAGTGGGTGTACGTGCTTACGACGAACCACTGACAATTACTGGAGAAGCACGTATCCCACAGCTGTATAGTACATCAATGAACGAATAGAACCCGTACTTGAGTGCCGACCTTACTCCACAACTCTTCCTGTCTCTTAAATGGACAGTGTTCGAGCTCCGGTGTTGAAGCACTTGCCTCTTGGAGTCGGTTTTGCAGGAACTAGTAAGGCTTGTTAAGACCATTCCTATCGTTACGAAGTGAACCTACGGTCTGCGGGAGTGTAAGATCTCGGAGGTCCTCTTCCGAGAGCGTCCAGGGGGCGAATGCAAATACGGTCAAGACGTGATCCACTGATTTATTCTTGCCGGATACACCTTCATGACTTGCAGGACGTGACCACGAGAACCTCTTGAAAAAAGTCTGGGAGGAACTCTCTTCGCAGGAAGAGAAACGCCAGGGTATAGACGAAGGATAAAGGAGATGCATGGCTCGCCGAACGCTCTCCAATGGGAAGTTATCTATCCAAAGCGACACGCTTGCTCATGCTAGTCAGACGACTGTATTCATTCCAAGGAAACGTCAAGTACCGCTCGATGTCGTCGACGCGTCCCAGGGGAAGAGAGGGTACGGAGAACCTGGGTTCACAAGGGACCGTGAATCGTTCCCCAGTTTCTTCATCTTCGTCACCAACAGCGAGTGACGTCGACGGTATACGATCCTCTGTCCCTTGCGTTACAATAAGGGCGAGTGTTATTATTTCATCTCGATCAAATGGACACACGTACAGTTAAATACCATGTCACCGAGATTTGATGCATCGATAGCATGGACAGCCTCCAGCCTGCGATAGCGCTGGGGACGAACGACAAGAGGTTCCATTTTACTCGTGGCGGCTGGGCTGTAATGCATGTCTGGCAGTCTTGCTTCGTGCAAATAGCACAGTAGGTTATCAGTAGCTTTGTGGGGCATGATAGAAGGGAGACAGCGTGCAATGAGCGGTAAGTTCCTTCTCAAAAGCGGCCGTCGAGACAGCTCATATTAAAGACACGCCCCTATGGCGACCGATGAGAAGAACAGAAATGATGCATCTTCGAGGAACCTGAATGTATTTTACACTACAGGGCAGAAAAATACAAGGTTCGCCATAATAGTCAACGGCTCCCACGGATGCAAATACATTCAGTACTGATTCTGAACACAACTAAGCTAACTAGGCCAACACTGCCGGCGATGGCGCCCATAGCCATACGATCATTATCCTCGTCATACAATTATAAGGTATTTATCTAAGCTATCCGAAAAGCAAAAAGCAGCCCAGTGCCTATGACAATTAGGACAAAACGCCCGTGACCTGAATCAATCCTTCTATTTTGCCTATCCGAACGAATCCTCGGCGACGAATTTTCATGCCGATCTCGGAGTTTCCGGCATCAATGGCTTTTCTCTGGCCTTGCAGTCGCTACATACCGTAGGACTGATACGGATGGGATTTTTTACTGGTAAAGCCATCAGTCTGATACACGATTGCGACTTGCATCCAACTGCTAATGGACTCAGCAAGGTTGATAGCGTAACTATCATCCGACATACCCATGTGTGAGTGTCGTCTACTGAAGAGACAGTTCGGTCGCAAGCAGTCCTGCACACGCGAATGGAGGCCTATAAAGTGGCCACACTCGGTGTGGAATCGGCCGTCGATGAGCTGGGAACATACGAGCAGTCAGCTCAGCAGCGAGCGCAATATGCGGGAGATGGACCAACGTTATGGCACATCTTTGTAATATGAAAGTAGCAACTGTACCTTTGGGGTATCAGGGCTCTCGCTTGGGGTTTGGTACCAACGATGACTGACCGAGGCTCTTAAGAATGTCCAGCAGTAGCACCAAACGTGTATCCGTGGAAACTACAATTTTCGGCATCACTCAATTCACAGACTCGAGGAAGCGAGGTAGCAGAGATCCTGGCCAGACCGTGGACGGACCATTTTCTGGAGCACATTGACAAGAGGAAAAGCACGCCGCACACATATGCATGATCGTAATGCGATTTTCATTCAGGCGTGACTTCGTCGGGTACTTTTAGTAACATCCAAGAAGTACCAACGCCTGGAACGGCCGGCGGCGGAACTGCTCGGTATTGTATTGATGGGGACGCGATCGTCCATGAGGCACTTGGCACATGTCCATTCCGTCCCGGATTTGAGCAAGGTTCAAGTGCCACTCCCCAACCATGAAATAGCCGCGACGTGCGAGGGCAGAAAACTAACATTTAACCGCCTCATCGTGGCAAACACGTTGTCTCGGTGGTACACATGAAGAAACCTATCAGACGGTCCATCATTATCATCAATCTTTCTCTCGCGAATAAATTATGACAGCCAAGTTTTGATGTTCACAGTGCGTTGTGTAACTTACCTTCTGACTACGTGGGATATACGTAGCCTGTATGCAAACGTGGAGGCGAGATGCACAGCACTAGAAACTCCTCGTCAAGCATACCGTGATCACCGTGCATTTCTGACGAGATGTGCTCACTACATCTCACCACATGCCCGAGCGGCTCATTCTGAAATACTCCACATGAAGGAACGTTTCGGCACTGCATCGTAACCCAGATGGAAAGTACCGTGGAAGGGACGAGTGATGCTGTTACGATACCACAACATCAGGGTGGATATGGTATGGCATAGTATTACGAAGGACAGGGATCTCTTCATCCCCGTCGGCGGATCGTGCTGACCAACTGCACCTTCCTTCTAACCTTGGAACGGCAGTGCGATTAGAATGCTGCACAAGATCCAAAACTTATGCCATACCTCATCCGCAAAGCGCTTCCTCCATCGTTCACTCCGGAGACGGCTCCGTTTGATACCTCTCTTTTCGTGACGGGCACTTAGCTTCCATTCCTTGTAAACGGAATTTTTGTGAAGACGTTTTGAGAGTCTTAGAAACGTGGACCGAAGATCCGTGGTAACAGGTATCCGCCTGCCTGCAAGCAGAGTTCAGCGCAACAGTTCATCCAATTTTTCTGCTTCACACTGACCGGCGTAAACATCTGCTGGCGGGGGAAGGTCAAGCTGTGCGCTTCGCTCTTCCCAAGCTTTTGCAGGAGTCAGCTGTTTTAGTTGCTTACTTCCGTTCTCAAAAGCCCGGATTGCAATGAGGACGGGGTCGTCTGTTGTGGACGTAGACATCGACCGGCCCAGAAACTGTTTGGGGAATAGAGGTCGGTTGAGAGCACTGCATTGCACCGAAGCACGGCTCCGCGATAATGCTGGTGAAAGAACATTTCTGCACAGACTCGAAGCTAGTTGGCGGCCCCAAGACATACTTGACGCACCGTGCTACTAGTAGGAGGTGAATGCAGAAGTGTTTGGCCATGATCAACTGCTTACGTCAACAAAATAGAGATTCTAATACCAAATAGCATCGACATAAGTGATACGGTACATAGTACGCGGTCCTACGACACACGGAATGTCTGCATCGGCAGTGTTATCGGAGGAGTTCGAGGTCGAATGTTCGTTCTGAAAATCTACGGTCACTCACAACACACCCAGGTGCTTGAATCGATATACCCAACGGAGCTGTCGAGTTCGTGGACTAGTATTTGGACATCTAGATCGTTGGCTGAAGGCTCATACCAAAGTCATATCGGACAGAGAAATCGAGATCGATGTCGAACCAGACTGTCCTGTAGAAGACGCGGAACCCTGTGAGCGCAGCATCTTCTGACCTCACCATTCAACGTTATTCGACTGCCTAAGACAGTCAAACTCAAGTTGTCTGTTCAATATCCTGATGATTACCCCGATTCCTTGCCCACCCTCGCCCTGGATGCTCTCGAGGGTGAGGTGAGCGAGCCAGAGAAAGAAGTCCTTTTGCAGGGCATGACTGCGATTGTGAGTGATCCGTCAATGTATTGCACTGCTCGAAGCACTCAGGGGATGTAGGGTGAAGACAGCATGGGCATGGCGATGACCTTCACGCTCGTTTCACATCTTAGAGAACAATTATCTGCCCTGGTCGAAGCGAGAATAAAGGGTCGAATAGCGGAGGAACACGAAAAGGAACGCTTGGCACTAGAGGTGCGTCCCGTCACAAGTGCTATGCCAGCTCATTGAATCTAGGGATCCGTGAGGCTGAAGAAGCACGAACACGGGGGACCCCTGTTACAATGGAATCTTTCAAGGCCTGGAAGGCCAAATTTGACAAAGAGATGACTGCAAAGAAGACGAGAGATGAAGAAGAGAAACTGCGCGCCATGACGCCGAAAGAAAAAGAAGAATACAAGAAGATAGGCACCAGGCTCACCGGTTTGATTCTACCTCCGTTCACTTCAATCTTGCACTCTCATTGCCATATCATAGGACGGCAATTATTTGAACGTAATCGGAATCTGGCACATGAGGATGACAGCCTCATGGAAGAGGGCACAGTCAGTGTTGACATCAGCCAGTACGATCGAACAATAGTCGATAACGAAGAAATCGACGAGGATCACGTACACTTCAGTGACAGTGACTAGACTGGCTTCAGCCATATGTCCATATCACGAGCAATGCCAACAAAGCTGTAACCGTTGTATTCTAAAGTCGAACCGATCTAGTGCAATGAATACTGTCATCTATAGACCCTGCAAAACGCCTTCTTGTCCTTCGGTGCCTCTGATGATATGCTCCGTGGTAACTACCTTACAGCCTAATGTTTCTTTTCCGGCTTCTGTAAGATAACCCTCGACTTCCTGGATATCCGGGTATCGTAGCCTATCCCACACCATCACTTCCGCTGTGCCGTGGAACCATTCCAATACAGGGCGCCTGACCCACCGTCTTACCTGACCCCAGCCCGCATCCGGTTCGAACCATCCAAGGTGCCCGCCATGAGAGGTCAAAGTCATGATCACGAACTCATTCCCTTTAGCGTCCATGGGAACATCTTGAACGACGGGATCATCTGCTGCGTTGATGGCAAGAAAAGGGATCCGCACTTCCCCGAGAACTTTATGACTTGCCGCATATTCATAGTATTCCGAAGCGGATGCGAAAGGCCAGGGTGGCGAGGACCCACCACCTATTTTCGTAAATGTATCGTCGAACATATCTATAGTGGGCCGATTCAGAGCGGTGGCGGCAAGTGCTGCCGCCGTTACATCATGACCGGGATATTGCGAAAACGCGTCGAGATTCTTCCTGAGCATGTTGACCAAGTTCTGGCCCATTCCTTTGGAATAAACGTGAGTTCCTACATACGAGGAATTGAGTCTATAAGAATGTGAGTACTCAGTATTACACATCCGGAAGATACGAGGTTACTTGTCATTGTTTGCGGCCAAGTTCCACGGCTGGATCATCACGACGGTCTGGTTAAATTAAGAGAGTAAAGTGTATAGCCGACCTACACATGCAAGAATGCAGGCTGATCTAAACCGACAACGTTGGGCTTCTTCGGCAATGTATCTCGTCATGACGTTCGCACCCAGCGAGAAACCGAGTCCCAGCAAAGGCGCATCTGGGAAAAGTGCCGATATATAAAACACAGCCTGTCTTAGGTCATCCGTGTGGCCCGCAGAATACAACTGAGGGCTCGTCACAGGGACACCTGCACCTGGATGTGTGGGCCGTCAGCACGTTGCGTGTACGTGGGACGAGGTGGAGCGTACAACCGCGGAAATTAACGACGATAGCACGGTACCCGAGACCTCCCTCTGAGGTCGGTAGACATGAAGGAGAGAGAATGGCCCTCACGTATGATTCGTAGGAACCTTGCAAGAAGTCACTCCTCAATGAGGAAAAGACCCTAAGATATCAACGCACCGCCAGTTAGCCCGTGCATTGTGACTATAATGGGAGTGTCGGGTGGCAAGTGGCCATCATCTATGGGCGTGAAATCTAATCCTCTAGCGTGAACGACGTTCAAAACAAGATGAACGAGATGTGCCAAATGCATCGGACTTGATCGCTCACAACGTCCCGCCATCTCTCAGACGTAACAATGTCCTACATGCATGGGCCCCATCAGCACACCGAGCATCCGAGTGCGGGGAACTAACCTCTTATAGGTTACCTTGTCTATCTGTGAGAAATCGCCTACTACGCAATACATGGTCTGAAGATGCCCACTACGTTGCTGTGAGTATGTCCCAGCACGAGAGAATAGCGTTCTCTTACTTTGGGAGCCACCATGCTGGGTGGAACTTGGTGTGTAAAGACGGGCATCTTTTTTCCACAAACTCTTGCAGCGAGACGTGTCTTGTGCCATTATCCTGCTCCCTTATGATTACAGTGGCCGGGGTCGGAGGGTACCTGACTTCGGTCTTCCTGTCTGAAACCCAGGAAAACAGGGAGGCCATCGCTTCTGACGGAAAAGCTATGCTGCTTCGTTGACCAAAGAACGAGGAAGTCGGTCAAAGGTATACCCGGTCACCGGTCACCGGGAGTGCCACTAATTAAGCTACCGATTTTGTCGTTAATTTGGCTTTTATAGATGTTGAGGAGCTCACTGAAACACTGGAGATGTCGTCTCGCGATGATGAAACCTCTGTTTGACGTGCTGGGCTCAGTAACCAACGCTGCCTACAATTCATTCGATCATGAGTTCTGGAAAACAATGTTCGGCAGCCAAAACCCAAATTCGTATTATTATTATTATTATTATTATTATCTCTCGATGGTGGCTGTGTACATTGTCCGCGATATGGCCAGATTCGAAACCATCCGACTCGTATCCAGAGAAGCGAAGTATCCCTGCTTCCGTCCTAGACCGAACAGCTTTCTATCGGCTCGTTGGGCTGTTGCACATAAAGCCACCTGATCTGCGGGTATACTACCCGCGGAGGGGACAAGCAACTCTCCTTGTCTTGGCTGTACAGCTTTGGGTTGATTCGACCGTGACGAAGGCGACTCTCATACGGATCGACCAGACACTTTTTAGGGGAATACATTTTCCACCATCGATAACAATGAAAGACCTCGAGATTGTCAAGAAGGAAGGCAGATCGACCAATGACATCGACAATTCCTTGAAGTCACAACTCGCGTCACATCACACCCTCCTCACCCATGCAACTCTGGTGAATCCTGCGTTCTAAAAAGCACACCCCCGCCTCGCTCGAGTCCATCGAGTCGCCTCTTGCATTGCACGACCACCCTCGTGTGAGATATCGCAGTTCTGCACAGACATATGGCGTTGTTTAAAACTTTCCGTTGTCGCGTTAGTGCCCCTGTTTTCTGTCGGGGCGCGTACTGACGATGCGTTTTGCAGTACTTCGACGACTCAGGACACCCCATTAAACCATATTGCACACAAGGGCCACATTGCCGGTATGTATCCACGACGGCTAGGCGCTATGATGGGTTTGTTCATTTCCTGTCCAGGTTCATTCATCCGGACGACCTACAGTGGAACCAAGCAGACAATAGACTGATCCCTTCTGAACGATACGATAAAGCAGAACCATATAGAAAACATAGACATGATGACTTTTCCAGTAGTCGTTCACACCCCATGTCGACCACGGTGGTTCCAGAAGGGGAACCATTTGCGGACAAACGGTTCGACGAGGAAAGGGATCGCAAACAATCACGGAAAGCCTACGAAAGGCATGATTTCCGGTCTTGGGAACGACATGTTCGAGCGCACGAGGTGCCGCCCAGAGAAGTAAGTGATCGGCGGTCGTATTCAAACTCCCGCTCGAAAGATGCTAGAAACGTCAGTGATCCAGTTTGATCCCATGAGTGTTGAACCCCACAGGTGTGCAGAAGCCGACCAAGTTCGTGTCGGGGTGGAGCACTGCGAAACAGGAAAGAGTCAAGGAGGGTACACACACGGATGATTGGCATCGCTCGATTTCTGGTCTTTCAAGCCGTCCTGACACGACCGAGAGAGCGTCACGTCTGTTCCATCGTCTTATTCGGCAAGTATTTCTGTCCGTGAAACGCGAAACCCAGTTGACCACGCAGTAGACTGTGCACCGAATTAGTTCAAGATACGTGCACCTTGGCGATGGAAGAAGACAGGCTGAAAGCCTTCGCAGACTTGTCTGTGGAGCTCTCCCGAGTTTCGCACCACAGTGCAACCGCCGTAGTGCCTACCCTGGCGGATGTGACCGCAAGTCACAGAAAATCCAAAGAACGGGCGGACCAGCACGCCAAGGAACTCGAGTCCTTGTGGGAGAGCCTGTTTTCTGCGTTCAAGAAGGACATTGTCAACGTCATCGAAAGTCGCTTGAAATCCGCGCTTGCCACCCTGCAGGAGGAAGAGGGAAACCTCCTTCACTCCATTGCAAAGTCGAGACCGGTGAAACGGAAGGCTGAGGATCCCGTGATCGGAACGTCAGATCGGGCTATAAGATCCTTGGAATGGGGTGCGGCATCCAGAGATACCAGTCTGGTGGCTGGCGACTTGTCTATCGCCAAGCGGCGTCGTACAGAGGCATACGGGGACGGGTGCGAGGATGGACAGGAAATAGGTTTGAGAGAACTACTTGAAAGGATGAAGTCTCAGATGGACAAGCAAACAAGGGCGATCGAGAGGTTGGTGAAAGAGAACCATCAGGTCAGGATGTGAGAGCCATAGACCATAGGAATCGACTGGCTGATGCTCTACTAGGAGGAGAACACTTCCCAGCACATTCATTTACTTGGCCATATGGACCCCAGCGAGTCTTCCCGGCAAGAATTGTGAACTGTACATACGCAAACTGGATGCAAAACGATGCATCCGCCTTGGTCGTGCGCAGAGTTTTCTTGTCGTGGCGTGCCAGCGTTTCGCTTTCATCTCTTCCGTGTCACGACATATACATTGGACACCATTCATTCTTCTCGTAGTTTATTGTTCCCTTACTTATGTTGTCGATGTCTTCGTCCACTTCAAGTTCTTTTTCGTATCAGGGGTACCGTTGACGTTGTTATGAATAGCGGTCACGTGTACACTACGCGCCTCCAACGTTGTTTTCGTCGTCCTCGCCTGAGCCGCTCGATCGCGACGCAAGTCACCCGCAAGTCTCGTGTCCTGCATACTTCCATCCATCCTTTCTACATATTGCAGCAGCTTTACATGCATATAAGATATCTTTTGACCTGTCAGAAAGGCCATCATACCGTCCATCATGGAGCCCGTGCACGCCCCCACACCATGCTCGTCAGCCTTGACCACAAGCGAATCCTCCGATACTGATGAAGTCAATTCTTCGTCGGCTAGAGTCTACTTTGGTCCCGTCCGCTCTCCGGAAAAGAAACTCATAGCTCGAGCCGTCGCACGACGGGCAGCGCACAAGTCTGGCGCATTCGGCACTCCCGTGCGCCGTTCACCAAGACTTTCTCCGTTTCGCCCACCTCAACCACAGTCAAAACGTATCAAGGATGCGTCATCAAGCCCCAATGGAGTCGAGTGTCTCGCGGAGTGTGTAGATTACGATACATCTGAGCGACCTCGCGAGGAAACGCTTGACAACGACCCGCTTTTCGATGGTGGGTTCGCCTATTCTTATGTGCTGTTCTTTTGAGGAAACTTGTGCCATCAGAGCCTTCCTCTGTGCTCGCTAGCAAGGTGATGCGTGCATTTGACAACCCTTCGCCCCCTCCTCGGCGACGCATGTATCCTGGTACCAGTTACTCCCCGGGGAAGAATGGTCAGTTTCCTGTGCTCGACGTATCTGCCCCTCCTAGTCCGTTCCGTTCCATCAACTTGTTCGAGAGGCTGAGTCATTTGGCTGCGCCTATCGACGATACAGCATCCCCGCCATCCAGTCACTCTCCTTCGCCTTCGGTCCATAGAGACACAGGAACAAGAACATTGGATGCCAGCGGTATGTCTCAACAGGATCTCATTTCGTTCGAAACCCTCCCCGCATCTTACACCATGCCACCCCTACAAGCTGGGGCTGCTAGCATCCCTGGAGTTTCGCTATCGACAGAGCAGCCAGTCCTGCACGATTTTCTCTCGGAAACGCCCGAACGACCGTGCCATCCAGCAATACCCATGGGTGTCGGTGACGAAGCCCAGCGGATAGTGCCTGCTGATCGTATTGCCTTCGACTCGTTATCAGCTGCAATTCCGTCTGATTCCGCCTCCGGGGAGCCTTGCCCCGCACAAGAACCCCCCAAATCACCTCTCCAACAACCAAGTGTCGAAGACGGTGTGGATTCTGTGCTGTCACCGGGTAACTCAGAGCTTCTAAGCAACAAAGCCGCTATGTTCTCTGTTGAAAGCTACACTACCGCAGACCTCGGTTCGTTGGGGGGCGAGTCTGTGAATACCGATGGAACACTCTTAACGAAAACAAGACGCAGGGACAAGCAGAAACAGGAGGAGGATGATACCTCGTTACGACTGGGATCCCTATCTCCACGTTCTACTGATGTACTGACACAACTTCTACCATCTTCGCACTCGGCTACGCAGGAACAGTCGGTTCCATTGCCTGCCAACTCGCTTCAGGTGCTTGAGCCTCCAACGTCCTGTACGTCCAGTGCATCTCCCCGGCGTCCAAATCTATCAC